>JAGDQP010012641.1:0-37864 GCA_022664845.1 Lepisma saccharinum
CAAATTATCGGCCTTTCAATCTATAATCTTGCAAGACATAAGTAGAAGTAATCAAAATGGAAGTGACATTTATTTTGTTTATTGTGATAACAGGGTTTCTAACCGGTTATATACAGCAAACCTTTGCATTATCGGGTCTGTCCGATAATATGCAGAGAAGGTATGATATCAATATCGCTACGTTTAACGTATGTCATAGTTTCAGTGCTACTAAATCTAAAATATTAGAAAAAAGTATCAAAGAAGCGAACATCCACATTTTAGCTTGTCAGGAAATTTCATATCACAATATTCATGTGCGTAATTATAAATATTTGAAAAATTATGATGTTGAAAGTCATGCAGGATGTTCATATCTTATTAGACAGGACATACATGTAAGTGAATACTATAAATCCACGTCAGGTAGAATTTATGCTGTCAAAATAGACGAGATAATTCTGATCAATGTATATTTTTTCAGTAGTTCAGAAATGAAAAAAAAACGCGAGGATTTGTTTAAAAACGAATTAGTAAGTGTTCTGCAAGGACTAGGAAAACGCCGTTTTATCTTACTCGGTGATTTTAACTCAATTTACGAGCCGAATGGTCAAGCATCGAATCATAATTATAGTGAATCATTTAAACAGGTAATTGAAATATTAAAGTTATGTGAAGTATGGAAAAAACTGAACCCTCATATTCCTTTAATAACCTTTATGTCAAGTACAGGTCAAAGTAAAATTGACTATATCTTTTGCACTCAGGAATTGATCAGTTCATTTAAAAAAATTCAAGTAAAACGTTTGGCGTTTTCCGATCACCTAATGTTGTACGGTTCTGTGCAATGGGACTTAAATCTTAATCTGCATGAATCCTATACATGGCATCTTAATGAAGAGTTACTGGAACTTGACAGTTTTTCCCAAATAACTTCGGATATATGGAACGATGAAAATAATTGTAAGACATACGGAAAAAATGCTCTGCAACTGTGGGTAAAAAAAAAGAAAAGACTTATTTATGAATATAAATGTTTTTCGAAAGAGTATTTTTACGATAAAATGAAACTAATTAATTATTACCAAGACCTATTGACAGAGTATAATCAACGCTCTATGAAAGATAGGAAATGGCTCGTCAAAGTCAAATATTGTCAAAGTAAAATAAATCAATTATACCTCCAGAAACACTGTGGCATTAAAAAACGTCTTAAACTAGAAAAATGTGGATTAACTGAAACTGTTAATTTAGCTCAGGTGTGTATTGATAAACAAAAATACAATCAACGTTTCATAAATGAATTTCAAAATGACGAGAACATTATCTTCCGTGGTAATGAGGTTTATGAAGCTATAACCAATCAATATAAAAAATTCTTTAGTGACAACGAGCCCATAAAAGACTTTGATATCCTAAAGGCCTTTAATTTAGAGAGTATGAATACGTTAGATGAACACGAACGAAAAGTCTTAATTCAACCGTTTACAATTGAGGAAATACAAATTGCTCTTACGCAGTTAAATCTCTCGGCATCGACAGGATGGGACGGCCTAGGAGCTAAGTGGGCGGTTCGTTATAAAGAGAGAGTAGTGGCTGATATGGTCAAGTTATTTAATTCATTTTGGGATTTACCACTAGTAGTAGGTGATTTTTTTACGTCAATTGGTATATTATTAAAAAAGAAAAGTAAACAAATACCATCCAGTAATAATTTAAGGCTGATACACATGCAAAACATCGATTCTAAGTTATTTCTTAAATGTATAGCAAATAGAATAAGATCTGTTTTGAAATATATATTACATAAATGTCAAAGCGGCGTCAGTGACTCACACCCGATTTTTGTACTATTATCATGTATTCGGGATAGTCTGATTATTTCTAGAGGAGGGGAAACTATCCCATTCCTCCTACTTAAAACGGACTTTGCGAAAGCACATGACTCTGTGTCTCATAACTATCTTTGTGCTCTGATGAAAGAATTGCATTTTCCCCAAAAATTTATTTCATTAATTAGATGGATATATAAAAATAGATATGTTAAATTATCAATAAATGGATCCGTAGGTTACAAACTAAAATTAAATCGTGGCCTGACCCAAGGATGTTGTACTTCGTCGATCATGTTCTCTATTGCAATGATACCTTTGGTCCAGGCAATTTATCAATCTATAGAGGGAATAAAGGTATTAAATCATCCGCTTCGGATATTGAGTTATGCGGACGATAATACGTATTTTGTAACGACAAACGGATTTCCAGTGTATTTTCAATTATTTGAAGGTATTTAGCAACCTGTCAGGTATAACGATTAACCTAAACAAAACGCAAGCTATTAATTGTAAATCTCAGATTTCTGAATCATTATTGAAAAATGTAAAAATAACTGAGAACATGAAGATACTGGGCGTGATTTGGACGAAGGTGCTCAAACAAACCATTGTCAAAAATCAAAATGTAATTTTAGGACGTATGATTTATGATTTCAAGACGTATAAAGACTGTTTTTCATCATTAATAGACAGAGCACGCTTTTTAAATATTTTTGTGTTTAGTAAAGCATATTATATCTTACAGCTTTTTCCGTTTCAACAGATATTTTGGGCAAAAGTCGCAAAATATTCTGGAATGTTTTTATGGCATAAACAAATGCTACGTTGTAATCGAGAAATATTATTCCTTCCTTGTCATCAGGGAGGTGTGGGTCTGAAAAATATTAGAAATCAGGCGACAGCACTGTTGCTAAGCAGATTTTTAGATATAATATGTGAATATCGAGATAACCTCTCGTCTGATATTATGAAGATTGTACTAAATAGGATTACTTTGGAGGCTCCGGTTAATATTAGATCAATTTGGGAACCGATGTTTCCCTTTAATCAGATCATTATAGAAATCATGTATGCGCTTATCAACCATATACAAATAGATACATGGAGCGTGAAGCATATTTATCTGTACCTTCAAAATAGAAATAATAATTACAATAATCCGTTAAATATTGATCCTAAGGAAGATTGGGACCACATATGTGGAAATCTCAATAACCTCAAATTTAATCCTATTCTTCATCATAGGTTATTTTTGCAAGTGTACAATTTAGACCCTTATGGGGTAAACTTGTATAAAAAGGGTATTAGTCAATCTGATCAATGTGAAAAATGTAGTTGTATAGATACATTATATCATTCTCTCTTTGAATGCCATAAGCAACGTCACATATGGGAGAAATTTTCTCAAATAATAAAACGAATAACCCGATATCAAATGACACAAATTGATGTACGCAGCGTTTTTCAACGCCCTATATTCCGATATTTCCCGCCGGCTAGACGGAAATTCTTAACATGGATATCAGCTCAAACTTTAGATTTTGTCAAAAGCAATACAGCAAGTAGTGACGTGCAGTGGTATATTGATTATTTGACACTAACTTTTCATCAAATTCCGATAAGGAGAAGAAACAAGAACTATGCTAATTATGATAAGGCAGTATATTAATAATGTTTTTTTATGTATCAGTTTCTTCCTTAGGAGCGATTTGTAAAGTTTATGTATTATTTTGTTACCATAGAATAAATAAATAAATAAATAAATAAAAAAAAAAGTGGTTAAGGCAAAAAAAAAAAAAGTGGTAGAGCGCATGCCTTCTGGTCGTGAGGTCGTGGGTTCGAATCCCTCTCTGGAAAATTTATTTTTATGTAATGATATATTCCTCAAAGCATGAATAATTAAATAAAATAATAACAGTCAGTTTTATTTGTATCCATACAAGCATTTCAGGACATAAGTTATTATTATGTTTAAAATAAAATATGAGAGAAGTGGTGGGTGTTGACAGAACGCCGGTATATTATAATTGAACGTTAAATACAAATTAAGTAAATATTGTTATATCCAAAGTCGGATCAAGATGTCAAACAGCTAATTCACGATCCCCAAAGTTCATACAAATTCAATATCCCCAAAGATCATGATTCCAACGAACGATGAGTCACACTAAACTGTACTTCAGTAAATAAATACTCTCTTTTTTTTCATATGGAAGTGGCGAGGCTTTGATCTCTCTCTCTCTCTCTCTCTCTCTCTCTCTGGATTGGTTGCAAATTCTATACTTTATCATCTGACGAAGAGAAGTTACTATTGTCTAATTAATTAGATGAAAAAAATACTTACCTTGACCAGGGCTCAAACCCATGTTCGTGCGGACCTGCTCAGTTCCGCACCTCCGTTTCGGCGCCGCAGTTTTGGCGCCTTCGTTTCGGCGCAGTAATGTTTCGGCGCCAGAGCTTTACCAAAGAATCACACGAGGGAAACAATTGGATTAAAGAGGTATGCGACAGAAGAACAGATCCAGGAGTTATGTTCATGGAAGAAATGTAACGAGACGTTTATACTTTAGTAAGCACTTGAAAAACATATTTTTTTCAATTATTTTAATTATCATTTTTTTTCTTTTGCGGAAAATGAATGTATTTATTTACAACATAAACAGACTGAGCTATAACAGGGACGTAACTAGGGAGGAGCAGAGGAGCAGGATTCAGGGGCGCTACTCGTAATTTCTTAATGGCGCAATTTCGTAATTTATTATTTTATATTTCAAGAAAATAAGTTTCATATTTAATTACAATGCATTCAGCTTACCTTTGAAACACTTTTTATATAAAAATCAGATAGGAACGTCATCTTAAACGGCGAGGTTGAAGTCTAATCTCAGGTCGAGGCTGAACTACCATTTTAACTAATGTATCTATTTATATTGCAAATGCAACCTACATCTTATTAGCACCCTTGTACATGACAGACAGGTTCCATCCACTTAAATCATTTTGGCATCTTTGGCTCAGACCTTGCAAATTTAAATAATGATTCAAAACTTTGTCAGAAGCAGTTAGAAGCAGAGTACAAGAAATAATGTTTTCAGTACTTCATTGATCATGAATTGTCGTCAGGGGACAGTAAAAGTAAAAAGTACATCACTATGTTACAAGGTATGTTAATAATTTCCGTTTTCCTCACTTTGGCGCCGAACTGAACTGGCGCCGAAACGTAGCCTGCGCCAAACTGGTGGCGTCGAAACGTAGCGGACCCATGTCCGTGTGGCCTTGGTTGAGAAAGCAACGATTAACCATGAACTACTTTTTTAACTAGAAAAATATTGCCGAGACTTATCTCATTAAAACACCACCAGATTGAGTCACGCTAAGTGGACCATTTTATACATTAGTGATTTTTTGATAAGGAAGATTAGATTGGTTTAGGCTAGTGATAGGAAAATTGGGTCATTCCTGGATAAATTTAGAAAATAATTACATCACAGTTTAAAAAAAAATGTTTTCGTATGTGGGTTTTGTGTACATACCTGAAGTTATCAGAACGACTTTTAAAGAAATGTTATGCAAAAGTTTCCTCGATACCAAATTTCAGACTTATTTTATGAGGACTCATTTGAGACATGTAAGCCCAAAATCCATCATTTTTCGCATTTGAACACCCGTACAAGAGAAGGAGTGTGATTTAGGACCATACATTTTTGCGTATATACACTCGGTCGGTAGGTCAAAATTTTACAAAATTTTGCAGAATTTTATTCAATAAAACTAATTATTCATGCTTTGACGAATATATCATCACATTAAAATAAATTTTCCAGAACGAGATTCGAACCCACGACCTCACGATTAGAAGGCACGCGCTCTACCACTGAGGTAAAATGAGCACATCTATCTATTTCTTTCTGATATAACTCCTGAAGAAACATGACTGAACTTTCGGTGTTCAAGACAATGACTTTCATATACGTTGCAAATGCTGCTCTTATTCTCTCCTCTCTCTTGTTTATTGTACTATGAATGCGAGAACTAAATTTGCTGTCTTGACTTTCATTGCAAATGTGCTTTTACGTATGGAAACGTAGATGACAAAACGATCACGTGCTCAGATGTATGGATGGTTTCGAAATACTGCATCATTACGTATTTGAATGAATGTTACTTTTTCATACACTTAATAACATTTCAACATGTCTTATTGCACTTAAAAGAAGAAAAAGACATTTTCACTTTTTCCCAATTACGAAGGTTCATCTTTCCTTCCAGGGCTCGAACCTGGCATCTTTAATTTACTATTTCCGAAAATACCCGAAGTTGGACTTAGAGAATTTTCAGCCTAAAATTGCTGTAATCAATGTGGTCATCCTTTTTAGAATAGGATGTTCATTTCTTTCTTAATATTTTATTGTTCAGCTATCTGTGGTATACACCACATGTTTTTATTCTAATTTCAGTCTGAAATTTATAACTGAAATTCAAATTTTCCTTTCACTGCATTTTGTTGTCAATGGTAAAGTTATCTTAAACAACTTCTGAGGAAATAAAATTTCTTAGCATTTCTGTAAACGCAAAGCCCTGCCCTCGATGACTTTGGTAAGTCTCGTTTATCTCCACTGGATGACTTTTCATAAATTAAAAGACTACTAGACGATTTACGTTACAACACAGCATGCGAATTGTTAAATTTAGTATGTCGCTTTGACTGAAGCTGCTTTTCTTTTCGGTGGCAGATTCAGGGTACCTTTATTTTGTGGTGATCAAGTTTTCTTTTTTATATTTTCTTATGAATTTTTGTGTTCTGAATCCAAAAATACTGGGTGCAACACTAGCACCCTTGAGCAATTTTTATCAAACGACTATTTTGTACAGGGTGTTTGAGTTTTGTTTTTGTATGAGGTTGTCTAGTAAGAAAGGTTTTACCTTGTTACGTATTTCATTCTTATTTAATTTCTGAAATTTTATTTATGATACTTAAATAAATACAACTACCATGTATAATTAACATTTGCATGAATTGGGAAGTCACACGCTAGATGGCAGCACTGATGTACTCATATACAGCTATCTCTGTAATAATGGGAAAACTTCGGGAGGTGAATATTCACATCAAAACAAGAGAAAAGTTTCTTTCAAGAAATTTTGTAACATGTGTAGCTTTGAACCTACAGACACTCAAAGTTTCGAGGCATCGTCACAAATGACGTCATACCTGTGACTGCGTGTCTGTGATTGGATGCCAGACAACGAATCAATCTCCGTTGAACCCCCGGTATACACCTCTGAAGTCCTGAAGAGACGGCCTTCGCTGCCAAATATACAATTACACATGGGGTGAGACCGAAAAAGAGCGCTGAATGTGTAAGGGGAAGACCTATAGAATATAATGTTTGTACGAGTTCGATCCACGCAGGAGCCCGCGTTCCCAGCACCGGTATAGCGAAATATCTTTATGCCACCAACACCAAATGTTCCTCATTTGTAAAGTTCAAGCACAGGTGCATTCAGAAAAAAACGGATATAGAAAATCGGCTGCCAAGTAGAATAGAATCAGCATGAAGACTTGGTCATTTTCTTAATGTATTGTCTTTAAAATTTAGTCTTTCAAAACACAACTACAAACTGCCCAATCCGACCGACCCTATCAACTATTGAAGAATTTTACACTTACACCAGAGTAGGACATCACATAACTACCAGGAAAGAAGTCAAAGTTATAAACAAAAGGAACCAAGTCACTTTGAAGAATAATATTAGCTCCTCCTTTACGTATTATTTTCAACACGGAGAGTTCCAGACCATAATGACGGACAACTTAAGTTTGCCAACACGTCAGACGGCAACTTCTACTACTGAAATGCATATCTTACAGTTAATCTCGACTTTAATTTTGCCGACCGGGTGGCCAAGCGGTCTGCTGCGGTAGGCCATCGGCTCGAAGGTCCTGGGTTCGAGTCCCGGTAGGGGCATGGGTGTGGATTTTAATAGCTAAGGGACGAATCGTGACGGGCCGAAGTCCAAAGTTACTAGACTGACCCATATATAAAACATAAAGTTTTATCGACTTTAATTTTATTTTTAACCTGCAACCTTTGCGAAAGACAGTTACTTCTCTCAAGAATCTAGAGAAACACGAAGCCAGTCCGCGACCATTTTTCACGCTGTATTTTCATGGGCAACAGTAGCTTTAACTATCGCTATATTAATCTCCATTTTGATAGTGATTTATGTACTTTATCTTTTATATCGAAGGACCAAACTACAAAATAAATGAACATATTAATTTTTTCAGTACAATCATAACCACAGTGCTAACGCCGCTTTAGACAGTCGCCACCTTTATTTTTATTGCCAGTTTGATTTTGCTCGTGGATATGTGTCGCACAAGAAACAAACAATCCCTACGAACTTTAGTGGAAACAATTCCCATAGTGGACACAATAGTCATAACTGACAAAACGTCTGTCCCGATAGTATATCCAGAACTGCCATCAAAGAGCAAGCGTACTATCGGCGATTGAATGTATAAATATTAACTTCATTCAACATCAAATTCCACGTCACTTCAGGTTTGAGGGAGATGTCTTCGTTTCAACTCACAATCCTGCTCACAAGTGAAGATAAAGACGACGAATTCAACACAATAATGTTCGTCAATAACCAATTTCCTACATTTTATTAGTGATAATGGTAGTGGGGACCGCATTGTATTTAATGTATGCTTATATTCAATTAATGTGCAATATGTATTAGTAAAAAAATGACTTTGAGCAATTTTTACAACCACGTGGGAGTTCTAAAGTAACGTGAATTATACAACGTAGTGTGAATAAGAACACGTACTATCGTAGTGTGCACAAAAACACAAGCTGTTTGTTTACAAACATGCAGTAAAAGACGGAGAACGTGGTATGAGTAGAAACACTTGCTTTTATTTGTAAACAAGCAGTAGTGGAAGACGGAGTGAGCCGACACCAGGAATCGAAGATAACGGATGATGCACACGATGTCTGAAAGTGCGGAGTCAGCGTACCAGAACAAAATATAAGGCGTCGAGCCGCTACAAGCTGCACTATTCTACTAAGGGAATAGTGAACTCCACTCTTCCTCAACTTAGTTGTACCTACTGCGGGGTAGATCATCCTCACCTTAGTCGGACCTGCTACAAGGTAGACCATTCTCACCTTGGTCGGGCCTGCTACGGGGTAGGTCATCCTTACTTACCGTTTCATCTGCCACGGGATAGGCACAATCCCTAAGTGCAGATCTGCTACTGGATTGGACTTTCCAAACTTACTTTCTCTGCCAGACAACAAGCCGTTGCTTGGGATAACGTCAACTGGAATCCAGGAAACTTATAAAGAAAGTAATTGAGATACATTGTACCTCAAAATTAGATCTCCTTAGTTTTGTACGAGAGACTCTTTTTATCAACTTTACGGGCTTTGTATTTTTTTTAAAAAGTGAAGGGAAAAAGACAAACATCGATCCTTTCATTGCTTTACCTACTCTACCTACCAAATAAAATATTTAGTAACAGGCGCCAGACTCAGATAAACTGAGCGTTGCGGTGGCAATTAAGGCGCGCCCACAAGGGAACATTACGATATGCTAGTAGTAGGCGTCACTTATACTACGACTCGGATAATTCAATGAACATATCCTAGTCAGAACGTCCTAATCTACAATGAACTTAACATCGAACAAGTCTGATTTATTCATTTCTTCTAACTCATTATGACAGTAAATTACAAAATCTAAACTACTTCTGAAATATCTGGAATATCCATCGAGAAAACATCCCAAAATCGTACCACCAGAAACGGCATTATAGTTAAACCTTCTGATAAACATCTAATGAACAACTATCAGACACAACCATAGCCAGCAAAGTTTCAGTAGTAAAGCCAATCGCACCTCTATGGCACCTGAACCACAAACATGCTACCACCCATGCTATATGTTTTAATTCGGGGAGCTGACCCACATATAATCGATTCTGAAGCAGAGACAGAACTCGCCTATCTTGCATACTATCGTATCTGCTCTTCCACAACTTTTCAGGAGCACGAAAGGAAGGTTAGTATGGAGGATTAGAAAAGGCTTTTTCAACAGTTACTTTAAACGGTTTTTCTCCTATAACTCGAAAGACATTAAAGATACAAATATGATAGTTTGAGAGATAATAGATCACACCTGGATGAAGCATTCAACAAAATATATCAAAATCCGATTATTGACAGATACGATAGTATCCATAATAGGCGACAAAATGTGAGGAATACGCCATCATGTCTGAAAGTAAAAACCAAAGAAGGAAATGTCAGTTTTAATATCCAAGTCTTAACACCTCATTAGCCTACCATTCATAACTTACTACACATAGGAGCCTACATGTGTAAGAAACGCTGCAGATTGAAGCCTTAACGCACTACCGCATCCATTCCTGTTCGCTGCTGATCTACAGTATCCATGAAACAAGGTACTGTCCAAACGAACCCAATTGAGACTTCAACAAGTCAGGAGAGAACGGTTATATATATTGGTGCAACATTTAAATAATATACAGTGCCTCAGATGAGCCTGCACATGCTCTCACTGGATGTGATACAGTGTAAATTTTATCAACATGCAATAGCCTGCGAAATGCAACCAATATGGTAAACAACATCTTACATCTTCATAGAAGTTCAAAAACCGTCCTCCACGAATTCGCATCTCACCGTTCCTATTCGCCTCCATGCTTAAACCCAAACTACATCTAGTCTGCCAACACACAGTCAAACAAATCATCGCTTTCTATATCCTCACTTCAAATTTACCATCTGGATATAGGTAAACCATACTCACTCACATCACACAGCCTTGATTTACAGTCGTGAAAGCTGTTTAACTATGTTCACCATCAATCAACTCAAAAGACTGGAGAACTTATAAGCGACCCAAAATGCGTTTTGAGTGAGAGACTGTCTAGCAAAAATATCAACATTCCAAACGTCGTTGTTAAAGATTGATGTGCTATGCTTTGTGTAGATCATTTGTCACTGATTTAGCAGACAATATTTACGGTTTTGTTTCAGAGTTCTTAACAGAATGTGAAGCAGTGTCCGATTTGTGCAATTTCCAGAGAGGGGGAAGAGTTCCTTAGGCTCTAGATTTTATGTCTGTTAATATCCCAGGTTTATTTGGGATTTAGGATATCTCAACCCCTTTATAAATCGAACTCTCCTTGTGAAGTATGCCTATATATCATATTTGTTCATCTCTTTGGCTACAGAAATAATACATCCACCAGAAGATTACTCTCTAAAGCTGATAACAGAAACTAGCCACGGCCTTACCTTCTGTGAATATTAGCACACTCCTCTGCATTTAAATGCCAAATCTTGCGAAGGAAAATAGTACAGATCACAAATTGTTAGTAACCTTTCTTTGGTCCTTCACCTCAAGAAGTGTAATGAATGTATTTCACCGCTTGGATTATTTAGAAAAGACACGAGGAATCTAATGTTACAACTACTCGGCAAGTCATTCGCCTTATAACACAAGATTTGTGTAAGCATTCTTACGTGATGGATGATAACACAGATGTATTCCGTTTCCATTGTTTTATTACCATCATTTCAACTTTAGCTACAAATTAATTCAGACTTCAACAAGTCAGGAGAGAACGGTTATATATATATTGGTGCAACAGTTGAACAACATACAATCCTTCAGATGGTTCGTGCACATGCTCTCATTGGATGTGATACAGTGCCTTACATGTATGGTATTGGAAAAGCAACTACCATTAAGCAAGTGTTAAAAGAAATTCTTAGCCTGAAATAAAAAGTCTCTCAGAGATAAGTAACCAGTAATATTAAACAGGAAACATGTCCTTTATGACCGCTTGCTATTGTGTAAAAAATGTGAAATCTATATATGACAGAAGTTCAGACTAACGGTTGGACGAAACATTTTTTTTTTTTGCTCACACAACGGCTCCATTAATTTGCTCCATCCCACTCTCAACGGAAGCCTATGTTCAGAATGTGATGCGCGCATAACCATCAGTGCTGATTTGCCTGAGTGCAGACAGAACTCAACCACCCTGAATCTTTACGCACATAGGACGAAGGAACCAAATTGTTAAGATCAGTTATGTTAAGTTGTTCCTACAGATGTTGAACCATCTCCAAATGTTAAACTAGCTCCTGACGATGCGCTTCACCTCATCAAATGCTCCTGCTTGTCAAAAAATCTTGCTCGACTAGAAGATGTATCTGTGTTGGAAAACTACTGTGTGCCATTTTCTGTAAATGCTTTGGTCGTATATGCTACAATTAATTTGAGTTAATTTTTAAGTGGAGATGCTGAAGAGAATAAAGAAATTGATGGGAAATAATAATGCAAATTAACATGAGCGTGAACACATTGTTAATTGTATCTTCTACCATCATATTCCTTGTTCTTTTGTTTAGAATTGTCTTTGTTTTTTCAGCGTCTTCTAAATAAATGACTATGAACCATGTATTTGCAACATAAATGTAGCTTTAAACCAGTATATTTTACCATCCCAATGTTCCTGCGATTTCTATTGTGCATAATAAATATTTCAAGGAAGATTAAAATATAAACACCCTGTACAAGTTGCTAATTAAATTTTAAATAATGTAGAAGCTGTGCGAATTGCAGCTGCTACATTCCAACACCAAAACTGAAGAAAAAACTATTTATTATTTTTAGAAATAAACAATATATTAATAAACATATTCAAAAATAAAAGTGACTTTCCGAATATCCTGTAGAAATTCCTCCCTGATAAAAAAAAATGCTCAAGGGTGCCAATGTTGCACCCGGCATTTTTGGATTCTGCATAAAAAAGTCCATAAGAAAACGTCAAAAAACCTTGGTCAGCCCCAAATGCAAGGTTCAGTCGAAATCTTATGGGCTGGCTGCCAAACTATAAATTAAAATGTTCGGTTCTAAACAAAATTGGAGTTAGTAGCACTGTTACGTTAAGTCTATGATACTCTTACAGCCAGTTTCATTAAACATTTAATCCTCGGATGAACTTGATCTATGAGTTAATCTACTAGTCAAGTCAAATTGTCACGAAAATTGTGAAATAGATGCACTAATTCGGGTAGTTCTGAAATTTGATATGTTGTATCGCACGAGCAAGTGAACAAAATTCCGAGTTTTCCAATTCCAACGGCCGCCGCCGGCACCACCATCGCGAAAAAACTGCAAAATTTTCGGACATTTTTCGTTTTTTTTTTCGAATATCTTCTAAACAACGTGTTTAGTGAAAAGATTAAGGTTAGCTTTTTTAAGAAGAGTAAATTTACTAAATTTTGCGTGCAGAGCGGTTTTTCAACTTTAAATAGTTTCCTAGATACAACTCTTCAAAGTTCGGCGATTTTTTCAAAAAAGAGAAGAGTACAGTTTCAGCCGGTATTTTGCCCTGTAGCTTCTAAATGGCGAGTGCTACAACAAAACGTCATATAATAAGTTGTAAACTAGAGTAAATGGCCTACAATTTGACCACAAAACGGTTTTTTCTACTTCTAATAGATCACGAGATAAAAATGTTTTTGTTTTTAGAAAATGTAAAAATTGAATTTTGATTGTTGTACTATTTTTGACTACTAGAATTATGTACTTATTGGAATTTTTCTCTCGTTCCGTTGAAGTGGACAAAGTATGATTCAAAGATTAAGACCAATATGTTGTAATGAGCATAGATGCTGCTTTTCCGTTGTTCCACTTAAGTGATGACTGTAAAGATGGATCTGTAAATATAAATAAATAGATCCGAATTTTTAGTCTTGAACTGTAGCTACTGAATGTAATATTGAAAATCATGGATTATTGGTCTAACGTGATACAAGCCTGGTTTTAACATTTCATGTCGTGAGACTTGTAATTGATTGATGTTCTGGCCTTTGAATCATCTGTGCTATATTAAAGTATATGATATCTGCTGTGTATTTAATATTTCCTTTAAAGTGTTCTTGGTATTTAGATTAGTAGCAGCATTCTTGAAATCGAACTGTAACAATTGGAAGCGAACTGTAATTTGGAATCGAAGTAACCCCAAACAATTTAGTGTAGAGAACTTAATAAAATATGTACTATACTATGGCTGGGTAGAATAGCCTGAAGTTAATATAATCGAATCAAGGTTAAAGTTTTATTTGGATGAAATTACCTGTACCTTTACATTGGCACAATTTGTAGTGCTTCACAGGATGTTGTCTTTTAATGTGGGATTAGAAACATTAATTGTTCGCGAAGCAAATATAGAATCATACTTAGAACGCTTCGAACATTATTGCTGTGCACATTCTGCGTCAGAAGATAAACAATTAATATGCTGTTAGACTCAATAGATTCTGAGGATTACGATATGTTAAGAGAGTATGTTAAGATATATTTACCGGCTAATAGTTCATACGATGAGGTCGAAAGCAAATAGATTGAACTTCTCGGAAAGACTTCATGCAATATAGTGGAAAGATTGAAGTTTAACTTGTTGCACCAGCGTGAGTGTCAGTACAGGATTTCGTTAGAGCACTTAAAAAGAAAGCTTCTGGAGTAGGATACGCTGATTATTTAGATACAATGTTTAAGGACAAGTTTGTTTTAGGTAATGATCCTGTGATATGATCCCCTAATTATGATCCTGTGATAGTCGTTGGCGAGGACATAGATCTTATTGTACTCCTCACCGGGATAGCAGCAGTCAACAAAAATGTGTTCCTCCAAAAGTACGGAAAAGGTAAACTGCTCATGTTTTCTACTGAGTCGACTCTTTCGCTAAAGATTTCCAAACGTTATTTTATTCGTACATACATTCAGTGGATGTGATAGAACATCTACACTTTTCAGCCATGCGAAAACAAATTTTGCTTACTACTATCCAAGCATCTCGAGCTCCAAGAAGAGGCAAAAGTATTCCTTAACCCTCATTCCACAACAGAGGAACTGACAGAGGTTGGGGGGAAAAAATCCTGGTTGAATTCTATGGGGGCGGTCCTGTGTCACAAAATGTAGACGAACTGAGATACTACATTTTTGTAAACGCAGCCACCAAAACCAACTTCCATCTTTCCAGACTGCCCCCCCCCCCCACTAGGGATGCTGCTCGGCTGCATGCCATGAGGACATACCGCCAGGTGTAGGCATGGCTGGGAGAAAAGGAAAATCCTTTGGGCTGGACGAGCACACCGCGGGACCTCTTCTCCCTAAAACAGAAGATGACCCAACTCCGGAATCCCTGCTCCACTACATCTCTTGTTTTTGCAAAAAAGGTTGTATGAATTAATGCAGAAGCAGAAAAGCAAGGCTGAATTGCTCCTCGATATACAAGCATTGTATTGGGCAGTCCTGTAAACCTGCAGCACCCCTCATTTTGGACTACGACGCAGCAGATGTTGACGTTCCATTATCCATCTACATGATAGGTGAACAGCTGGAAGATGATAGTTTGAACGTTCAACTATTGGAACTTGAAGAAACGTACCTGAATGTGGACCACTTGGTCGAAACTACCGATTATGACCTTCTTCAAAACGGGAAAAATTGTGAAACTTCTGGATTAAAAAAAAATAAATAAAAAATACAATGTTGATTAATAATTCCTTCGTGAACATATTATCTTGTTAAAAGGCTTTTAAGTTCCAAATATGTGGTTTTCAATGTTGTCATAGCAACTCATTCGTATCAAAATTAGTACAACAATCAAAATTCAATTTTTACATTTCCCAAAACAAAAACATTTTTTCAAAGTTCTGTATCCCGTGATCTATTAGAAGTAGAAAACCCGTTTTGTAGTAAAATTGTAGGCAATTTACTCTAGTTTACAACTTATTATATGACATCTTGTCGTATTACTCATCATTTAGAAGCTACAGGGCAAAATCCGGATGAAACTCCACACTTTTCTCTTTTTTGAAAAAAATTGCCGTAACTATTTGAAGTAGAAAAACCGTTTTGCATGCAAAATTTGGCAAATTTACTCTTGTTTCAAGTAGAGTACAGTACAAAGCTAACATTAACCTTTTCTATTAAGCACATTGTTTAGGAGGTATTCGACAAAAGAAGGAAAAATGGCCGAAAATTTTGCAGTTTTTCGCGCTGGTGGCGCCGACGGCGGTCGTTGGAATTGGAAAACTTGGATTTTTGTTCACTTACTCTACCCATACAACATACCCAAAATTCTGAACTACCCGAATTAATGCACCTATTCTCTACATTTTGACTGTACTACTACGAAAATAATCATAGATAACAATACCCATCCTTTCATACACTTTTCGCCACTTGGTGTCAGTCCAGTCAAACTAGAAATGAAATAAATCTAGCATGCAATGATTGTTTCTGCATTCGACTTAAAACCGGAAAAGCACGGAGTGCGAGTTTGATATATGATAGTTCACGTTATTGGCCCACAATAGATAAAAAGCGTATATAGCGTTGGCCACATAGCTTATTAATATTACTTGATTCCTAGTTTGACTGGACTAACACCAGATGGCATGGCAGGTAAGGGAAGAATGGAAATTCATTACATATAATTGAAGACTTGAAGTAAATAAGACACTAAGTGCCATATTTTGTGAAAATTTCATTTTTACAGGAATAACAATATATATTGATAAACCTATAACATACGTAAGAATCAAAGTCCAAACACATTGCTTAGTCCTTCTATTGGATGTTCATAAATGATGACACGTGTTTTATGTGTAAATAAAATTTTAAAAACTTATTTTTCTTTCGTAAGTTAGAAAATGGCACTTAGTAACTTATTTACTTCAATTCTTCAATTATTTTATCTATGATTTGTAGATTTTATCGTGGATCAGTTAACCCAGGGTTAAAATGTTTGGTGCAACTGCGCCTTAGAGTCGAAATGCCGTATGCTCTGTCAATTTTTTAAAACCAAACTCTCCATACGAAGTTACACTTATCAAAGAAAAAGCAAGGTTTGGTGTACGTTAGTTCACTCATGTAAATTTGTACATCGGGAACATGGATTTTACGCTTTTTTAGGATCCGTTTCATATTTCTGGTGGAAATAGTAGCAATTTTGAACAAATTCTTTACTTCACTTACCCGAAATTGGGACTGCCCAGTTTTCTGGCACTCCCAAGACTTAAAAATAAATAAATAAATAAAATCAAAAATAGTTTGGCTAAACTGATAGTTTTCGACATGTTGCTTATTGTCTCGTTGATGACTTCTACACACGAAACACATCATCTATGTTATTGGTCGTGGCTAAAGTGATAATTTGAAGAAGTGCTTTTTCGGCGAGATATTGAAGATTCACTACTATTTACGGAAGCCATTTAAAAGAAAGAAATCGAGACAGACAGTTGCAATATTTAAATAAATAAATAATCAACAATAAACGCTAATCATTTCGTAAGAAACTTTAAAAAATGGTCACGATTCGGAAAGAAGTATATCAGCAACACATAGCCTTTATGAACCAATATATGTTTTACGATACAAGGAAATGAAAAGTGATTATGAAAAATTAGCATTTAAATGCTGATGTTTATTTTACTTGTTTAATTGAGGCGGTCTACGTAAAAATAACACAGCCTACACAAATGTACATCATTGAAATCATATCAGAGAAGAGAAAGTACAAATAACTATTAACTAAGGACCTAGAACTTGGTAAAATACTTTGGTTAACTTTAAATTTATTTTGAGAAAGTACAAATAACTATTGAGTAAGAACCTAGAGCTTGGTAAAATATTTTAGTAAACTTTAAATTTATTTTGTATTGGCCATTGTAATAACTGTTGACTTCGGCCCGCTACAATTTATTCGAATGCATTGCTTGTTAGAATTCACAATATTCATTCCCGAGGCGAGATTCGAAGCCGTGACTTGAACTTGGTTCTATTAAAAGGCTCATAAACATAATGCAGTGCATGTCTACGAATACTTTTATTACGTTTATTTTAAATGAAGATATATATATATTAGAATTCACTGAAAACACAATATTTAATGAAATGTATGATCATTGTAACGATGCTTATTTCTGTATTATTTAACATCTGATTACACATTTGGGTCTACTGCACATTTATATTTCGTAAAAAAATTATTGTTTACAATTAAAACAAAAGCTGACGATGTTGACTATCTTTTCCAAATTAACTGCATCCAACATTCTTTCCCCCTGGCTTTCAGAGAACTGTCACTCGGACTAATGTAGTGTGTGTGGGGAGAAAGTGTAATAAGTTTTGCGTTTAGTCTCCCTCGCCATCAGTCGGTCGGACATATTTTTGTAATAGTATGTGAGCTGCTTTAGATTACAAAACAAACGTATAAAATCTAAGCAGATGAGCTAAGGACTATACTTTCATTTTCCTTTATTTATTTATTTATTGCTATAATGTAATTATTATATATAGGGTTTCCATCTTTAACAACTCGAAGGATATGTAGTGACCTCGTCAGACGTTCCGAGTTTTGAGATGTCCCGGCGTCCCGGCTGGTTCATGTTTTGTCCCGTTGAAACGAAAAGTATTGGAAACCACGATACCGTACGGAATGCCGGGTCTCTCTTCAAAACCCGGAATTGTCTCGGTCAACCTGGGACGCCTGGCAACAATAATGTTTAGGGAACCCTTAGGCTGCATCATTATGTAAATTAATCAAACCTGGTAAGTGCTACTAGAGGGTGCCAATGACTGGTATGCCATTTTCCCAGAGTGCCCATTTATTTGGCATGGGGGAAAAATGAGCAGTTTTTTTTTAAGTTTAGAATTTTAAGATTTCTTACATAGGCACCTTTAAGACACAAAAACAGGATGGCTAACATTTTCGCCTATTATATAGCTTCACTGGAACAAATATTTGACAGTGATGCTAATTATTGGTCTCAGTAGCGCCAGTTACTGGTACCGGTACACGTCCTCAGGTCTCAGAAACGTATAATGAACTTAAGTGCCAATAACGGGGCATAAAGGGGGACAACAACTGCTTAGGGAGTATCAACTGTTGGTCATTTTGCTGTTATGAAGACAAATATTTAATAACAATTTATGTTCTGCATTTTTATTGTTTTACTGTAAAATTAGTTAGTCATTAGCATAAAAATAAAACTGGAATAGATCTGTACTTCAAGTTTCAAAACGGCAGTGGTCAAAAGGTGCCAATAACTTGTGTGTTTACTCCCTATCATCACGCGAGTCAAAACTTCTACGGAAGCATTAAACAATAAGGTGGTAATTACGTATCGAGTAAGGGCTGTTTGAATCATTCTTTGTTTTTGTCTAAAGAAGTTGAAAAGTAAGACAGACATTCTCCAGCAATAATTATTTTCACAGGTACCTTCTGAATTTTGGCATGAAGATAAACCATTATGAAAAGCAGCAATATACAATATATGTAATTTTTTTGCTTAGTTTTCTCCTTAATGAGATAAATTATATAGCATCTATAAATCAAAATGCCACAAAATTAGCATGTTACCATCTAGGGGATCTTAGTGGATCAATACTATCCATACTATTTTCTACAGACTATAATTAGTTGAAACCAGTGATTAAGCTTTTCTTTATACTTAAGGTCAAAACCCTCACAGACCAATTAATGATATAACACAGTGACTCTCAAGTAGAGGGGAAAACAGGTTACAATATCAGCGGAAAAGGAAATGAAATTGGAAATGTCCAGCCCATGCTGAAAATGTTCATAAATCTAAATTGAAAAGTTCCTATTTTAATGCAACTACTCGATAACAGAACACACTTTACTCTATTACGTATACTTATTTACTGGTTAATACATAACATCTCTCAGGCTCTCTAATCCCTTCTGTTTGCGTGCCTCATGTCGTCGATTTCCTTGCAGGTTCGAAAACGCTTCTTGATGTGTTTACGAATTCATTAAATCATTCATGAATCATCCGGGTTGGAGTTACTGGTCTCCCACCAGGCGCCTCCCCAGGTGGCGGATAGGGGAATACCGACCAGATATGGTGGGTACCGGAAATATTTCGGGGCGGACCAAAACCAGTAATGCTGCCTTGCAGTTAGTAGAGGGATCTACAAAGGCTAGGGGAAGATAACACCGAACGAAAATATCATGGTATGGGGAAGCACCATCCCCATTACCACTCTGATGCTGAAGATGAATGACATTGGCAAGGCTCAGAGATGGACAGAGGACGACATCCTGAATGCCTACCTTTACTGCGAGGTCGTAGAGTTGACAACTCTACACCGCTAAAACATGTCAAGAAATAGTAAAATATGGTTCATGGATTCTCCTGGGGTAAAATATTTCCGAGGTAAACTAGTCCCTCATTCGGATCTCCGGGCTGGGACTGCTTTAGGGGGCTCCAAAAACAGAATTAAGAAAGACTTTAGAATAGGAACGTGGAACGTACGAACATTATACCAAACGATCGTTCTTCAGGTGGCGGTACGCGAGACCGAGAAGTACGAGCTAGACATATTAGCGATACAAGAAGTTCCGTGGGAGGATCAAGATAGCATCCCACAGGGCAAGTACACTTTCTACTACGGGGGAACACAGTCTCACGATTTCGGAACAGGATTCCTCATTAAGAACAGTATCATTCAGGCGGTTCAGAATATAGAGTTCGTAAACGAAAGGCTATCGTACGTTACGATACGTACTCGGTGGGGCAACACGGTTTTATTAAGCGTCTATGCTCCGACCGATGTGGCTACTGATAACGACAAAGATATATTCTACGATGAGCTAGAAAGGCTGTTTGACCGATTACCGAAGTATAATTCGAAAATTGTGTTGGGTGATTTCAATGCAAAGGTAGGGAGGGAAGAAAAATATAGATCTACTATAGGCAAATACAGCCTTCACGAAGAGACCAACAACAATGGAGAAAGACTGATAACTTTCGCGATTTCGAAAAACCTACTGGTAAAGAGCACGTACTGTACTTTGAACACAAAGACATACACAAATACACATGGGTATCTCCGGACGGGAAAACTCTCAACCAGATCGATCACGTATTAGTAAATAGACGAAGACACACCAACATAATGGATGTTAGGTCGTACAGAGGAGCGGAAGGTGACACCGACCATCAATTAGTGATCACAAAAGTAAGGGAAAAGTTATGCAACGCTAACAGAGAAAACAAGGGGCCAAAACAACTTAAATTCGAAGTGAAACGATTAAATAATCCGAGCATAAAAGCATATTACCAACTCGAACTCTCAAATAGGTTCGAAATCCTAGCCGACTCGAGTAATAATAATGATGATACTAATAATGAAATTGATGTAAGTAAGATGCGGGAGGCAATTCGTGAAACAATTAAGAGTGCAGCGAAGGAACATGTAGGTGAGAAGAAGCAACAGAAAAACAAACTTTGATTTGATAAAGAATGCCTTAAGCTTCATGAGGAACGAAAACAAGCAAGACAACGATGGCTAAGTAATAAATGCGAAGACAAATATCAACCACTACAGTAACGTGAAACGAAACCCCACACTCGGGTTCAGAAACAAAAAGCGAGAATATCTGACGCAGAAGATTCAGGAGATAGAGGAGAATGGCAAGACAAATAACATACGAGATCTGTACAAAGGGGTAAACTCGTTAAGGAAAGGTTACCAGCCGAGGTTAGGAATGATTAGAAATGAACGTGGAGATCTCCAGGCTGATCCGACTAAAACTGTCGATGTGTGGAAAAGTTATTTCGAAAAAATTCTTAATATACACAACGGGGAAGAATCAGAGGAATTTGAAATCCATACCGCAGGACCGTGGATTCCTGAACCTAGCGAGATCGAGATCGAAATGTCGGTAAAGAAATTGAAAAATTTTATATTACCAGGAATAGACAATATTCCAGCCGAATTAATCAAAGCAGGAGGAATGGCACTAATGAAGGAACTACATAAATTGATAAGTTCTATATGGAGAAAGGAGGAGCTCCCAAATGAATGGAACACCTCAATAATAGTTCCGATTTACAAAAAAGGCTATAAATCGGACTGTAATAATTACCGCGGAATCTCGTTACTTCTAACCTGTTACAAGGTATTAAGTAATATTCTGATAACATGCCTAAGTGTATACGAACACGAAATAATTGGAGATCACCAATGTGGATTTAGAAGAAATAGATCCACGTTGAACCATATTTTTGACTTGAGACAAATTTTGGAGAAGAAATGGGAATACAATGGGACGGTTCATCAGCTATTCATTGATTTTAAGAAAGCATATGATTCTATCAAAAGGGAAAAGTTATACAGTATCCTGATACGATTTGGAATTCCGAAAAAATTGGTTGAACTAGTGAAGATGTGTCTCAGCGACCCCATAAGCAGAGTACGGATAGGTAATAATATGTCAGATCGTTTCAAGATTCGCAACGGATTGAAACAAGGCGATACCTTGTCCCCACTACTGTTTAACTTTGCGTTAGAATATGCGATTTTAAAAATTAAAGGAAAAAAAAGGACTATCATTGAATGGTTTGAATCAACTGTTTGTATACGCGGATGATGTAGATTTAATAGGGGACGATATAGAAGCAACACCGATGCCTTAGTAGAAGCGTGCGATGAGATAGGTCTACAGGTAAACATAAATAAAACAAAATACATGATAACAAGCCGAAACACAGGAAATGAAGGAAATAAAAAACATAAGAATTAGGGATTAAGTCATAGAGAAAGGAAACAAATTTAAATACTTGGGAGCATACGTAACAAGCAAAACTGAGGTCACGGAAAAAATAAACAGACGCTTAGTATAGGGGAACGCATGTTTCTATTCAGTCCAAAAACTTCTAACATCGCGATTAATATCAAGGAAATTGAAATTAAAAATATACAGAACTGGGATTCTGCCAGTAATACTTTACGGCTGGAAAAGTTGGAGTACGACTCTAGCAAATGAACATTGAAAATAAAGTTTTGGGAAAGGTATACGGGCCGAAACGGGACGAGGTGACTGGAGAGTGGAAGAGACTGCATAATGAAGAACTCCATGGACTGTACGATTCACCAGATGTTGTAAAAATAATTAAATCGCGACGACTAAGGTGGGCAGGCCATGTATCTCGGATGGGGGAAAAACGAAGATTATATTATATCCTGGTTGGAAGACCGGATGGAAATAGGCCATTGGGAAGACCGATACGTCGTTGGGAGGACAATATTAGAAGAGATCTTCGAGAAGTAGGTGTTTGCGATGAGAACTGGCTTGATAATGCCCAGGATAGAATTCAATGGCGGACGTTTGCTACTGCGGCGATGAACTTGCGGGTTTCATAAGCGATAGAGTGAGTTAGTTAGTTATTCATGAATCATGAATAATGTCGTATCAATCCCCTACCTCTCCCTGGTAACCTATTAGTAAATTCCCTTCAGATGATTAATATTAAAAGAAAGCAGGATTTGAAGGTTTCAAGAAACTAAATTTGAACATTATGTATTCAGTGTTCATTCATCTGATTTTATTATAAATATTTGGTGAAAGTAATTTATATATCATGAAATCAGAATAATTTACTGGAAATGTTGGTTTAAAATGAGCATTTAAAAATAACTTATAGAAAATATCAGATTCAGTCTAATATAATTATCAAACTTTTATCAGTTAAGGATGTAAATCAAGGGAGATAACTGTAATGAGTTTACATGAGGTCATGAGTTCATAAAGTAGTTAACATTCCGCCGATTTGGAATTTAAATATGTTCGTTTCGTTTTAAACAAAAAGGCAATTTTAGACTTGTTAACTTTTGGAAAGAAAGTTATGATTTGCTTTCATATCTTGTTTTTAAAATAATTATGTTGTGGATAAATGTCGGACTGTTGAATAAATGGTCGATATTCTCATGTATGAAGTACGGTCACCTCAATTAAATATATTATTGGTAGAAATTAATGAACAATTGTGATTCATTACGTAGTAGTGATAGCACCTGTGTTTACTCGAACCCAGATAGTATGGTCAACAGGGAAATTATAAGTTATCAAAATGGCGACTTCGGATTGAGCGATTCGAGCTCAAGCATGTTTTCAAACAGATCTGGTAAAGGGTAGATTGAACTTGGTGATAAGGAAGGGAAGTTGTCAAATAATGATCATGGCGTTGTCAAACGTATTGTTTAGTATGTTTGATTCTAACAGTGACAAAATTTTGCTATAGTTAGAACGATTTGGATTTCACTGCAAAGTGTTGGGACTATCTAAAGATAAACAAGCAGATCTGTTGTTGGCGTCACTTGATAACACAGCGTTTGAAAAACTGAAGGTTCATTTCATGCCTCTACAATTATCGGAACTAGATTATGATCAATTAGAAGTTGCTCTCGTTAAAGTCTTTAACACACCACGTAACCATCGTACGGAAAAATTTCATTTTCATACGATGACCCAGGCATATGGTCAAACAGTCTCCGAGTATGTGCAAGCTTTAAAGTTACAGGTGATCAAATGTCAGTATGGAGATTTTATGGACGAGGCACTTGTAGATCAGTTGGTGTTAGGAGTACGTGATGTGGCGATCCGTAAAAAACTATTAGCGGTGGAAAAGCTTGATTTTGAAAAGGCAACTTAAATAGCCCAGCAGCATGAGCTAATTGAACGGAACAGTGCTGAGTTATCGCACAGACTGGGTCAAGTAGAATTGTCTCCACGTCAAGTGAATAAGGTAGAGCAACAATTAAAATCAGTGTGTTCGTGTAGCCATAAAGCTTCAAAATCAAAGGTTATTAAAAATGCTACTTTTGTGCACGTTCACATAAAAAGGTCAATGTCCGGCATACAATAAGTACTGCGGAAAATGCAACACTAAAGGGCACTTCCGGGTATGCTGTGACCAACTTCAGAAGTGGAAAAGCAAGCAAAGTAGAAAAGTGCCGGTTAATAGCATTGAACATGACGATAATACCACCCAATCAAGAGATGAATGTAGTGATTCGGGATTTGGAATATGATTAGTTTAGAAACTAGGCAGTCGGTTCAATCTTCACCAGCCACGATGACACGGCTTTATATTCAGAACAAACCTGTGTATAGTCTGGTAGATTCAGGTTGTGAATTAAATATCATGGACATATCTACCATAGATAGTCTGGGATTACAAATATCGGTTTGTGAAAGATCAGAAACATTATATGCAGTAAATACCTCAGAATTGCACTTGCTAGGATCTGTGACCATACCCTGTATATATAAGTTTTCCCAGTATTTCATAGAATGGTGGGTAACTGACCACAAAATTAATAATTACATTTTGGGTCGTATTGGTATGGACCAGCTTTTTGGTCAATGGAGGAAACGGTTGCATTGGTCAAATATATCTATCAACAATGTCAATAATGTTCCTTCCTCGTCGCGGAACAGCCTAGTGAAGGAAGAAGTGAGAGTTCGGTCAGGTCAAGCTTCATATAATATGGCAGCAACAGAGGTTCACGTTGCAAAAATATGCACGCAATTGCAAAGTTAACGGAAGAGGTAGAAAGATTGAAACAAATCAGGAATCCCAGTATAAAAGTCTCAGAGGTAACTGTTGATAAACAGGAAGAGAATCATGAAGCAGTTGAAGCACGAGCATATAGTGAAGAAAGCCCTAAGGTGACGGTGCAAGATGCTGACAAGAAGCTTGTTAACGCTGCGATAAACTCAGACCAGGAAAGTGTGTTAGAACAAATAAGTACTGAACATTCCTTACCTCAAAAAGATAAGACGCAAACTAGTTCGTCTGAAATTTCGGAACCACCTACTGTTGAGAGGTCGATAGATGATGTTTTGGTAGCTAATGGTTTTGGTTCCTATCTACGACATCCAGCAATTATGAAACAGAAAACAGTATGGAATTTCTGGTTACAGCGTGGTTTCCTCAATGAGACGATAAATGATGTAAGGAAGATAGTGGAAACAGTAGCAAGTAACCAGGATTTGATATTTACCTTATGAGACAAGAACAATGTAGTGACTACATTTTGAGATAACCTAATTTGAATTTAATGAGACTTAGTGATCATGTGATGGGACTTAAACTGATTAATGGATATTGTGATGAGTTGACTTAAAGTCATTATTATGTTATAGTGTATTTCTTGAAACTTTGTGTATCTTGAATAATCATGTTGTGAATGAATCATGAATGATTTTAGAATTAATTAAAGATGAATTTGTAGTATGAAAGCACTGCATGAATGTGATAATATTGTCTATAGTTAATCATGTTTATATTGTTAGGTTAAGAAAGGATAATGTTAAAAGATACTTAATAGGTTTAACATTTAGTTGCAATATAAGGTTATATATTTTTTTCATCAGAAAGGGGGAGTGATCGTAATGAATTTACATGAGGTCATGAGTTTATCAAGTGCATAACATTCCGCCGATTTGGGATTTAAATATGTTCGTTTAGTTTTAAACAAAAAGGCAATTTTAGTCTTGTTAACTTTTGGAAAGAAAGTTATGATTTGCTTTCATATCTTGTTTTTAAAATAATTATGTTGTGGATAAATGTCGGCCTGTTGAATAAGTGGTCGATATTCTCATGTATGAAGTACGGTCACCTCAATGAAATATATTATTGGTAGAAATTAATGAACAATTGTGATTCATTACGTAGTAGTGATAGCACCTGTGTTTACTCAAACCCATATTAGTATGGTCAACAGGGAAATTAGAAGTTATCAATAACTAGATAAGTTAATTAGTAATCCATTCATATAGTTTTCTAAAACATTAGGAAACTTTAAAACATAAGTAGCAAGCACCCACCTTTACTTCAGAGAATTTTTGGGACTCCTCTACTTCCTTTGAGGAATCCCTTACGCATCCATTCCATAATTTTGAATTAGCATTTTAGTATAGAGCAGGTTGGAAGTCTTTGAGGATACCATGCCGCCTCAGTTCTACTGTTAACCGTATTGGAAATATTCATTTTAACACGCTGTCAGCAGCCTATAGCGCCAAAATGAAGCATTTGTGTCTCGATGCTCTATACTTTCTGCTTTCATTTTCTTGCCAGAAATCTCGTGAAGTGATTTTGTCGATGTTATTTTGCAATACCGTTAAATACTGTAGTATTAAATACTGGAATATTAAATACTGTAGTATGTTTCAATAAGTTTTGATTCTGTCCTTTACTTTCTAATTATATTTATATGTTTTGGTAGGTGTTTTGGAATCGTAAAATCTTATAGTTCGTTAGGTGATATTCAGACGTCAGTTTTATCTATTTTGAATTTTTGTGGACAATGACCCTTTTACAACTGAACTAATCATTTAAAGTATCATATATTTTAAGTTATATTAATTTAAACGCTGTTGTTGTCTAGTGATGTTTCTTCGTCTGATTCTTTAATTTATTTTGGTTTTCCTTCTTGGGTTTTACCTGAAGTGTTTTGAACGGGGGAGAGTAAAGGGAATTCCACTTCACCTGAATTGAAGAAGTAAACAAAGTTGCTACGTATGTGAGAAATGAGCAGTCACGTAATTTCCTTCCATTTCTTTCTCAACTAAATTACAAAATCGATTTGTTTCTTCCCTTAGAACATTTTCTCTACGAAACAAATAGACAACAGGAAAACAGTAAAGTGTAGAAATTATGAAAAGGTTTTGTTTTGTACATTTATTGTCCTTGTATATGAGCAAATATTAACTCTCAGGACGAGACTTATAGAATAAAGATAGTTCTAAATGCCATTAAATTCATTTTAAAATAACATTAAAACGTGTTGTGTTTTCCAAGAGCACACACACATTATGCTTTCTCTTCCATATTTACTTTGAAAATATGTACAAGGCCTGTTCCAACGAACTCCAAATTATAACTGCTTTTAAAATACAGTATTTCTTATCTTCATTGAGGATTTTCATTACTTTTTCTGTTAGCTTATTACCCAAGGAAATTTTTATCATTGCCGTCAATGTCGCCAACTGTCACATACTCTCTGCGACTTACATGGCCCGACGTATTTTCAGTGACTACTTCCTGATTTCTCTAATGGAATATCTAACGAAATACATAAATTTTACTCATACAGCTGGGGTTGAAGCATTACAAGTACATAATAGACTAATCAATGATGGAACTGAAATAACAAAAAGGGCACATACAGGGGCATTCCGAAGGCTTATAAGGTGGGGGTGGGTTTAATGGGTTAATGTGCCGAATGGATAAGTATGATGTACCGAATAACAAGATACATAGTAATAGGAAGAACCCGGGCTCGAATCCCAGTTCAACCTTTCTGAAGTGATATACTTATATCTTAATCCTTCAATAATACACAATTTTAAATTACAGAATGCCTTTTCAAATTATTATTATTATATAGATTTATACACACATGGACACACACTTTTCATAACACCAATGTTATATATACACCTTTGAATACTACTTTACACGATAATCCTTAACACAACAAATTATCGATTCATATTTGAAAAATGCTACTGAAAAAAAAGGAAATATTACATTAAGAAAGAACGAAGTACATTAATACACAGAGACTTTTATAAAAAATAATGGCTTTACATAAGAAAATTCACATTTGAATGGCTTAATGGATAAAGACCTTAGGGGAAAGTATTGGAAATTTGAAGTTTGTAACAAACTAAGCTTTACGTTTTTGCGATTTGTAATTAATTCTTAGGAGACGTTACTAATGTGAAAATATTAATATACATACATCAAGATTGAGTGAAAATTCAAGAATGACAACTCTATTTTCAATTTACTATAAACTTTCGATTGTAAAATATTCTCATCTTGCACAGTATTCATTTATTGCCAACAAATGTAACATTAACAAAAATGAAGATTCTATGTCTCTTATATTTGAATATCGAGAGTCAAAATAAAAATGTTACTTCGTTTTCTCTATTAAAGTTACAATAAAAATACGACAGTAACAAGGTACCTTTTATCTGTAAAATTGTGTTTACTTTTACTCGTATAGTCTGTAAGCTGATAACAACAATAACAAACTTCTGATCACAAAAATGAATTTCGCATTATATTTTTAATGAGAAAGAAGTTATACATTCATTCAAATTCTTGACCCAAAAACAAAATTTTAAGTACCGTACGAAATTTTATACTTTACAAAGAAATACGCCCATGGTTTGTGTTGAAGTAACAACAAATTCATTTAAATCAACAAAAATTTACGCAAGTGCCCATCTGTGAATAATCTGACGTATATCAAGACTATCTACAATATGGTTCTCGGTACACAGTATCATAAGGAAGTCTAGTCTATTGTGAGTCATTGTCGTACGTATGTAACTTTTAACTTGCTTTAATTTGCTGAACGCACTTTCATTAGATGCAACTGACACTGGGGCTGTAAGAGCATGGTGACAAATGCTGTTCGTCACTGATAGTACATTTTTCATAGTTTGAGCTTTACTCATTACAGCTGATAATGATACTTCACTCACGCACATATCACTGAGTATTTTCAACTCCGATAGCAGTGCAAAGCATCAAACTTTAAAGCTGTGCGATATGAAGAATCTGCTCATTCAACACGGCTCATACTCATATTTTCTCGCTTCATGGGTGTACTGAAAATTGAAAAAAGAGGTTTGACTACTTCCATAAACTTCTTCAGATTTTCCTTGGATAAGCAGCGTATGTAAAACTGCTATAAACTCCTTTGAATAGAAGGACTCCAGCGTATGATGAACTTGCGACTCAGCATTGTCATCCACACGTTTAGGCGCAACACGACGACGATTATGACAATTCAAGTCAATTTCATCATCAACACCCAAAGAGTCTGCTTACGAAATTGCACTCAAAATCAGATTCTTCACTCCTTCACAATCATTCCCGATATGTTCCAATGATTTTATGGCGCTTTCAATGAGAACAAATGCCTCAAGAATATTTAGTTCCTTCTCTTCAAGTTCCTGTGTTAAAATCTTAATCGTATACATTCTTGAAATGACGCGCCCCATTCTTTTCTTTCTAGCCATGCATAAACAAAATTATTATTATTATTTTTTTACATTTTAGTATGAATTAATTAAGAAAAGAATATCTTTAAAAAGTTTTTTTTTCGAGTTATCTCGATGTCAATGACTCGCTTGACTCGAGTCACGACTCGGTCAGAGTCGAGTCGAGTCGGTGCTCAGTACCTACTCGAGTCGAGTCGAGTCGGTGCTCAGTACCTACTCAAGTCGAGTCGAGTCAGTGGTCAAAACTGCTCGAGTCCAGTCGAGTCGGCGCTCAGTAGGTGCTCGGGTCGAGTCGGCGCTCAGTAGGTGCTCGAGTCGAGTCGAGTCGGCGCTCATTGAATCATGGATTTATCCCAAAATAATTGCGCTCGGGTGGACAAAATGTGTATGCACAAAATCCGTCGCTTGAATAACCAATAGACTTATCTCAAATTTCACTATTTTACAGGAGAGCAAAAATAAGAATTTTACTTTTTTGAAGGCATTGAATGTTAATAGTATTAAGTTGGATTTTTTTTTATTTTTCCCTGTACGATACATGTATCTCCCAAATTATGAAAACACTCATATTATGTGAACAGCAGTTGAATTATATTAAAAACAATAAAGACCTCTGATGAGTTCACATATGTAGCTGTTCAATGAGTCACGCCTCACAACATACAGAACTTTCAGTTACTTACAAAATTACGTAGGTGACAAAATTAACAAGGTTACTTCACAAAATACAAGAAATGCACATTCACAGTTATTCATGGGGTAAATGTTTGTAATAATTAGCATATTCCTCCTCTCGAATGACAGAGTACTTACACAGGGACAGTAAATCTTCGTACTTGTATTTTTGGAAGTTTCCTTCTTCCGTCATTCAGCTTTCCGAGTGGTGCTGACAGAGCATACCTTATCTTTGCGCCAAAACATTTTCCTTAATAGCTTTAAAATGTCCGTTATACAGAAGTGAATATTCCCTATAAATGACAGAAAACACTGTCCATGTCCGCAGTATAGAGTGCCCGCTTTGAAGAGGTTTGTAAAGCAACGATCTTCAACAAAAGATGGCAGCACTATCTCCGTATATGTCTAATGTATTTTTGCCGTTGCAAGGAAATTTCAATGCTCCTCAAACAAATTCAAGCCTAGAGAGTTCTAACTTTCAGGGAAGAAAGTTAATAACTAATTCAAGAGTTCGATCAATGCCGATTTTCTATTTTGTTTTAGTCATTGTTGAAAACGCTTGATTGTTGTTGCGAATATCAAAACATATAACAATGAAACACTACGATATACGAAACAACTCACGACCACAGATGATATTACATCACGCTTTAGCCTGATTTATTAACTCAAAATTGGAAATCTCCTTTTTACCTGTCGAAATGGTCTTTCAATAATAACCCTATTTGGCACATGTATTTTGTTGTAATTTTTGTGCGTGTCTAGTATGGGATTTTTATATGGTGTCAAAATCCAAGGAGAAATTGCGTAGCCAGAATCACCAATCAGGTAAGCGTCTCCTCTGAATGAAGATAAGATTTCTTCGAGGTCAGATCTCCGTAAAATCCGTCTATTGTGTACAGAACCTGGCTACTGGGCGTCAACACTTAACCATTCTTTTCCATCACACATGGCCTGGGCATTTATTGTCGGTCTATTCTTCCTGTTAATGTATTCGCCGCCTTGCATGCTCAGTTTCATTCTTTCTACATGAGTACATGACTACAGTCAATAGCCCCAATAAAACCTGGTAGTTGAAAATAAATCTGCCAGTTAGCCTTATCATTTTAACTTTCTCTCAAAGCTGCAGGAAATTTGATCCATTCATGTGCCTTATCACAAATTTTACGCACTACTCCCCTGGCCGATCTGTTTACAGTACGCTGATGCACATCTCTATCCTCACCAACTCCGATCCGGAATCCCTGATCACTAGACCTTAGAAATAACTCAATTTTCTCTTTTCTAGAGAAGAAAGACCACTTCTTGTTTCTTCTCCATCAACTAAAAGTGTGTCAGCCAAGAACCTTACGTTGTGTTCTTCAAATCTATAAAGTGATCGGTATATATTGTTACCTCCCATTCTTCGATTTTTGTACACTTTTTGAGCAGAAACCTGCATGAATGCTGCCATGTTTACCCTAGTAAAAGATACAAGTCAGCTAAACAGCAGACTTAAGAAATAATAAGTATTTACTTGAAGTTTATAGTGTATACTAGTTGTTATGCATACCGTTTTGAAGCATTTACTTGGAACTCTAGTAAATACTACAAGTTTAAGTAACTTTATTTTTATGCATACGAAATCCAAGTATTTACTTCAAAAATTGCTAAGAAATACTTATGCATACGGCCCATTGTATTTGACATAAATGCGAAAACGCTTAATCAACATGTCGAGCATTTAAACTCAGTTACACCCATTCCATCTTCCAAACTAAATTTAAGTAAATACTTTGAAATTTTGTAGTATTTACTGAACATTTTTTCAGTATTTACTAGGTAGTAAAAGCAACGCATTATGCATAAGGATTTAAGTAAATGCCTTTACTTATACATTTTTACTTGAAGCAAATACTAGATTTTCATGCATACGGCCCAGTGTTTATGATTAAAGGAGTGCCGCATAGACAAGTTTCGCAAGGTAAACATTTTATTCTCACGAAACTAAATGGTTTAATAGGGCAAGCATAAAAATTCCGTCTACGTTTATTTGCCAATCATAAACATAACTTAAATCGTCGTATTAGATCCTACTTGACTGTGGCCGACCCTTATTACTTGTCGAAGGCGATGCCACCGTAACTTTGAGTGTCTGTTGGTCCAAAACTAAGCAGATTTCGGAATTTCTTCAAAGAAACTTTTCTCTTCATAAGAATGTTCCGAAGTTTGTTTCATTATTTGAGGGACCCACTATATATGCTATTTGTGCGTAATCTCAACATGTGATATATTAGAAGATTGACAAGATTTGTTATGTTGTTGTATGAAATGCATAACAAAATATATCTTGCAACAAAAAATGCATCTTAAATTTCACTGTTCCCAATAGTCTTAAATTTACTTTCCGGTTAGTATTTAGTGCATTTATGGCAAGACGTAATGAATAGGGCTAAACTAGAGATTAACCCGTCACAGGGAACAAGACGTTTTCTTCGATTGATAGTGAATGGGCTAGCTCGTAATAGGCTGAAACTACGTACTTAAAGTTAAGAACACTCGCCTTAAGTCGGGATCTTATTTCAGCCATGTTTTTGTGCCATAGCACATGCTCGTGTCTTGAATAATAATAATAATAATGCTCTGGATGCTAAACGACAAATCGGAGGAAAGAATGGATGTGCTTTTCGGACTCCTCATTGATTGTTTAGCAACATTAATGGGTTACCCCAACCTTCCTTTTTTAGGTGTGACAGAGTAGTTCTTGCAGCTTGAAGTTTTTCAATCTCAAGAAGGCGTAATCACCGCTATCCAACCGACTGAGAGTTTCTTTTACTGATAAATACGTCATGTGTTCGTTGAAATGTATGCAATTCTTACTCTTGTTGTCCCGATACAAAATTACCTAGTCAATGAAAATTAAATTCAAATTTTTACTCCTGTTTGTTTTGCAACCACACTTTTTTAATCGTTTCGCAAAGGAAATCTGTTTGAGATATCGACCTGACGCAAATGAACTAATGTTACTTGCATCATGCTTATTTCGACCCTCCTTTACACAGACGAGAAGAATTTAGAGAATCCTCTTTTTGCTTGGGGAATTAATTCCTAGCGCATCCACTGAACGAATTTGGAATATGTATTTCTGGATAGAGCAGGTCTCAATACTTTGAAGGTACAATGGCTCCTCAGTTCTACTGTTAGTCGTATGGTACTGGAAGTATCAAACTCTACAAGTCATTTTTTCACGCTTTCGACAGCCTATAGCACCGAAAGGTGTTTGTGCATCATCGATGGTCTTCCCATATATATATATATATATATATATATATATATATGGGAAAAGTGTACCATGGTACATATTTTACGTTTCTCAAATTATATAGTTTTAGGGACATTTATATTTTCAATTCCATGTCTATGCTCTCAAACTTTTAAAGTTTATGAATTAAACTGCTTCAGTATTTGGCTTCTGCTTTATTTTATTATGCGGTGTTTTTATTACTTAAGAAATTCCAACAAAGTGTTCCATTGTCCTTGGAGCACAACCTCTTGTATCTTGGAACGTGCACGTATATAATAGGGAAAATCAATGAAATAACTTACAACATTTTATTAACTTAAGGTCCCTGTTTGTGAAGTCTAAAGGTGTGTGACACCTTACGAAAGAAATATTTTCCTATTATTAAGAAAGAACTTACAAAATAACTAAAGACACGATAAAAGTAGTTTTAAGCACTCAAGGAATGAATAACAGGTCTAAAACACTCTTAGATGGGTGTTAATTTGTAGGTTATTGTTCTCTTTATGTTCTTTGGTGCCCTGGGCTCCTTACCTTTCTTCAGTTCTTCAAGATACATGTTCCAAGGTAAAAGATGTGTGTCTATTTCCTGGTACAAGAGGCTGTACGAAATCACTAACATGATGGCATACTGAAAAAAGTTATACGTAGAATGGAAATTTGTATCGTCGAGAAACTTATCTAGCTAGTTCTCTAGTTTACGGTTATTATTTCACATGAAAGAAAACAGCTACGTTATCGACGCTATAAAAGAATAATTAAATCTGAAAACAGTTACTTTTAACTATCGAAAATGGGACATTTTAAAACTAACTCAACACACAGCCACCTGAATACAACGAAAACCACGAGACTGGGAAACTTGACACATAATAGTGTATGGAGTAGCCGCTATATAGCATAGAGAGTAAGAAACGTAAGACTGTTCTAAGGTACACTATGCTCAGGGTACAACAATCTCCCCTACTATTTAAGTTAGTTATGAAATTAATTTAAGCCAGTATTCAAAATGAAAATTTTCACATTTTGATAACATCTGTCACTGCTTGGAAGTAGTTTGCGCTCGATGTTCGTTGTGTTATTGTATCACCTGCTTTTTCGGTATGCAGTGGATTAATTTCTTACTCATTGTCATAAGCAAATTGTATATAATTAGAGGGTACCTCACACCATTGTTTAAATAAGAGTTAAGTACATTAACATCGTCTTTAAACATATTAACGATGAATAATAACTAATTTTTGAACGTAATTCAACTATCTTCAGAATTTTGCTGCCAAATCTTAATGCACGAGGTATAGCGCTATAAAAACATTGGACATATCACATACTTTATTAACGCCTACATGCATCGTTTGAACGCATTGTGTAATTGAAACATGTTTCTGCTGACTCACTTTGCAATCTTTATTATCGATCTGTGTATCAAGCGGTACACGGGTACAGCCTTCGCTAGAGTTATAAGCTTTGAGAAGAAATGGTTCTATATACATTTTTGAATACTTTTATACAAATATCAGTCAATGCGTTCAAATACGACCTTAATCGAAAAGTAAGAGAAAATTATGGCAAAGCAGCTAAAACAGATTCTATGAACAGAAATCCTGTTAGGCTAAACAAAGAAATCGAAAATGAAGTATTGGGAACCAAATTTACAAACAAGATTGGAACTCTAACAAAAGTTATTTTTAGAGAGAGAGAGAGAGAGAGAGAAAGAAAGAAGTGTTTGCTCTTTCACTTTGAAAGAACGGCTATTTACTCAATCAACGAGATTTCTCTAAAAAGAAGACACTTCACATAGAACTTGGGAAAGAAGAATTCAGTATATTTCATTTCAGAAAATAATACATTATTTTTATTTTTCCTGGATGTGAACAAACTAATACATGTATTACTCTTCAAGGATTTGAAATTATAATTTGTATTACATAAAATTTTATACTGTCATATTTAATTTCTAAGACAGGAAATGGATTCTTTTCATTTTCACTGTCTCTAAGTCATATAAGGAAGTAAAGGTTCATGGTCCCTAATCAATATGTTAAAAATATATATATGTGCTATTGAATTTGACGGAGTCCCAGCTGTTCAAAAGCCCCAGTGTGTTGCGTAATGATAATACAGAGGTCACTGTTGTAAGATGTTTAGCAGGAATTCTGAAGCTAAAAACATTTTCCTCGTCAAAATGTGTAAGGCTGAGGGAAGAAGAAACCCCTCGTGTTGAACTTAGATAAAAATGGCTATAAAGGTCACTTTCCGTATTATCCTTAATTCTATTCCATTAATTTTCATTTCTGAGCTAAATGAGAGTTATGATTAAAGTCTGTTTCTTCTGAGGAACGACGTCCCACGACAGTCTTTCTTTTCGAGACAGGATTGGACTTACTCGAAGTACCATCCCAGCATTCTCCTAATGAAACAAAAATCCTGTAAAACCTCAGTCAGGATAGCCTGCAGGGGGGATGGGGCCCACGTGTCTCGAAATTGCAATCGAAAGTCCTCAGTGTTAAACTATAGACAACAAATTCAATTAATCTTAAAATAAAAATACAATTTCTCTAAATACCGCAACTATTTCTGAAACGTTGTACATAATTTGTGATAGACACAATTCATGTAATTAAACAGCTATCGTGCTGCTTGTAATTTAATACGTCTGCATTTAGGTAGTAGATATTTACGTATTCCCGTCGCCATTTATTCGATGAACATAGCTTATACATGGACTACAGGAATGTTTTATGTTATTTCTAGACCGAACGAAACTATAATCTCAATAGTTCCTTCATTTTCTTCTATGTTGTAGCAGCTCAAACTGAGCCTTCACCTCCGTCAGAGTTCGTATCCACTGTTTCTGGTCTTCAATCTTCGTTCTTCAGTTTTGGATTCCTGTCTCCATGATGTCTCCAAGGACCGCGTCAATCCATCTACTTCGTGGTTTTCCTAGCTTCCTATTGCCCTCGATATAACAGCTGAAGATTTTCTTTGGATTTCTTTCGTTTCCTATTCTTACTACATGTCCTAGCCAACGTAGACGATTGACCTTTATGTACCTTATTATATCCTCTTCTTTATAAAGTTAGTACAGTTCGCTGTCGTATCTCATCCTGTAGAGGTTTCCGTCAACTTTGACGGCGCCAAAAAATTTCACTAGTATTTTTGTTTCGAAATTACATAATACTTGTACTCCTTACTATCCAAGATTCGGATCAGTAAGTGACAATTAGTCTGACAAGGAATACTCGCCAAGTATCAGAGCCCGGTTTTGATGAAAATTCGTGTGTAGGTACAGTGCCCAGAAAAACCTTCACAACCAAAATTATAGGTGCTGTCGTCAACAAATATCGACAGGGGAACCCAAGAAAGATGGAACGTAGAGAACAAGTAAACCAAATACAGAATAAGAAAAAAAGCCTTTTCTTTTATAAAGTGTTACATACATTGAAAGTATGAGTATTAAATTAATATTAAATAAATTATTATTGAGTATTAAATAAATACATTTGTCTAAGTAATATTTCGTATTTCAAAATTCATATTATAAAGTTAAACATTCGCTTAATTTTTTAATTTGATACTGTATATTGTTTAGTGATCACAAAAGTAAGGGAAAAGTTATGCATCGCGAACAGAGAAAGCAAGGGATCAAAACAACTGAAATTCGAAGTGAAACTATTAAATAATCCGAGCATTAAAGCAGATTACCAACTCGAACTCTCAAATAGGTTCGAAATCCTAGCCGACTCGAGTAATAATAATGATGATATTAATAATGAAATTGATGTAAGTAAGATGTGGGAGGCAATTCGTGAAACAATTAAGAGCGCAGCGAAGGAACGCGTAGGTGAGAAGAAACAACAGAAAAACAAACCTTGGTTTGATGAAGAATGCATTAAACTTCATGAGGAACGAAAACAAGCAAGGCAACGATGGCTAAGTAATAAAAGCGAAGCAAATACCAACCACTACAGTAACGCGAAACGAAACGCCACACTAGGGTTCAGAAACAAAAAGCGAGAATATCTGACGCAGAAGATTCAGGAGATTGAGGAAAACGGGAAGACAAATAACATACGAGATCTATACAAAGGGGTAAACTCCTTAAGAAAAGGTTACCAGCCGAGGTTA
>JAGDQP010012641.1:38264-49781 GCA_022664845.1 Lepisma saccharinum
TCGATGTGTGGAAAAGTTATTTCGACAAACTTCTTAATGTACACAGCGGGGAACAAACAGAGGAATTTGAAATCCATACCGCAGAACCGTGAATTCCCGAACCTAGCGAGATCGAGATCGAAATGTCGGTTAAAAAATTGAAAAATTTCAAATCACCAGGAATAGACAATATTCCAGCCGAATTAATTAAAACAGGAGGAACGGCACTAATCAAGGAACTACATAAATTGATTAGTGCTATATGGAGAAAGGATGAACTCCCAAAGGAATGGAAAACATCAATAATTGTTCCGATTTACAAAAAAGGTGATAAGTCGGAATGCAATAATTACCGCGGAATCTCGTTACTTCCAACTTGTTACAAGGTATTAAGTAATATTCTGTTAACACGCCTAAATGTATACGTAGATGAAATAATTGGAGATCACCAATGTGGATTTAGAAGAAATAGATCCACGTTGGACCAGATTTTTGCTTTGAGACAAATTTTGGAGAAGAAATGGGAATACAATGGGACGGTTCATCAGCTATTCATTGATTTTAAGAAAGCATATGATTCTATCAAAAGGGAAAAGTTATACAGTATCCTGATACGATTTGGAATTCCGAAAAAAATGGTCCAACTAGTGAAGACGTGTCTCAGCGACCCCATAAGCAGAGTACGGATAGGTAATAATATGTCAGATAGTTTCAAGATTCGCAACGGATTGAAACAAGGCGATGCATTGTCACCATTACTGTTTAACTTCGCGTTAGAATATGCGATTTTAAAAATTAAAGGGGACAAAAAGGGACTATCACTGAATGGTTTGAATCAACTGTTCGTATACGCGGATGATGTAGATTTAATAGGGGACGATATAGATGCACTACAAAGCAACACCGATGTCTTAGTAGAAGCGTGCGATGAGATAGGTCTACAAGTAAACATAGATAAAACAAAATACATGATAACAAACCGAAACACACGTTCTGTAGCTGACGAAAAGTCTTTGACGAGAGGTACAGGGAGAGTGTTGATGGATCCTATTAACTTTTTATAAATTTATAATTTCTATGTATTAAAACATGAACATTTTCATAATATTGACATTTTTAATATACTTTGCGTACTTTACTTATAGTTAAGGTGGAAGATATAAGAGAGAAACTAATTAACAAATTTTGTAACACTGTGACTCCTATTGATCCAAAGTGTGAAAATTTAAAAACAGACATAATCATAAAATTGTTTTAAAATAATGTGTATCATTTACGTTTTTTACTGTAGGTCTGTATAAAAAAATGTGTAAATGCTTTTCAGATTGAAATGAGAAGAAATTGAATATCAAAAATTTTATTCTTTGTTGAATTCAGACGATGTAATAATACTAAAATTTCTTGAATCACATAGAATATATTTAAAGTATTATATTCTTCCATAATATTCTAAATGTATTTTTTATATTGCAGGCTTTAAGAAATTTTCTATAATTATTTGAGAGAAAATATGAAGTTAAGCTGATCTACCACTACAATACATGACAAATACTAAATATCTCAATATATTCTACTTAGAAAATACTTATATTGCACATAAATACTACTATCACCTGAAATTGTAAAGCATCAATCTATTTTCATAAATTCAACGTTTTATTTTAAAATTTTGAAAGTTTGCACATGCTAAAGTAAGAAAAAAGTTGTGAAGAAAACATTATTCCCTGAAATAAAATAAGTTGATTACGTACAATTACATTTCCATATTTTTCACACCAAGTTTTGATATTTGTAGAAAGTAAAACTAAATCATGTTCTAACATAGTTTGTTTAGTATCTCATTCTCTGCTTATATGGAAAAATATTAATTTAAAAAGGAGTACAAGTAAATATGTAACTATTCATTTAAAGGAAAACATTTTAAGCCACAAATTGATTTTTTGTATAATACAATAATAAAAACTCACCACATTTAAATATTAAGTTTTAACAGAAAATGCTTCTTCTTTAGTATTAGTAGGTATTTCTTATACAATAATACACCATCCTCTGTCATGATGATGTACCGTACAGTGCCTATCTGGATGCTAATCAACGTTTACCAATCATCGTTTTCCACGGAAATACAAACCACGGTTTCATTACTAACAATGTGCTAACACCCTATTATGCCGGATTAAGCTCGTCGAAGGATAAGCATCATCATTGATGTGTCACTTAAAATATTTGTAAGTTCTCTTAAATTTACTTTAAGTCAGAAAATGGGACTCTTCAGTTATTGTGATTCAAGCGTGTTTAATTTTTTTAAAGTTACTTAGTAAATTTATTTCGTATTTATATGCTCTACTAACATAAATTGCTCGAACTGCTACTACTTAATATAATTTTATTCAGGTCATAGATGATGTTTGTACTAGTAGTACTTAATGCTAATTTGGTCTACCTATACTACTCATGAACACAAATTAAAAGTAATTTGCTTTTACTACTCTTTATTTATGATGAAACGGGCTTTCTTCAACGATGTTACTTTGATTTCTTCCTAGTGTTCTCCTGGCGTAAATAAAGCTTTTGTGTGGGTAGAGTCAAATGTCATTATTGTTTAGTTGGTAGGGTGAAGCTACTAACTCCTATATTTACACCAGAAGTCTGCACTTCATTAGGTTGGAATTAGAAGAACCAAAATCATTTAATATGGAATTAAGCTCGGTCAATTAAACTGTTCATAGGAAACTACATTTAGTCATACTCCATTACATTATAGGATATGAAGTTTCGAGGGCACGAACGCAAGCTGAGAATTGAATATAACTAAACCTAATAAGTTGACGAGCCGCAGAGTGCATCATAGCAATGAATGATAATCTTATAGTCACACATGCAAGTGATTAGTCACCAACTTACCCAATAAGCCCAGATTGAATGAGATAGAAGACAGAGCAACTGGGATGATTGAGTAGTTGCTGTGAAAAGTTCGTGCAAAGCTGAACTTACTCGCTTTTGGAGCTGATGTTGTTTTCAGTCAAGACTCAAATCTAGCAAGCTAGAGCTGGATAATGAGCAGCATGAAGATGGTAACGACGACAGATGTAACCACACACCATCTCTATGTATCAAATGACAAGGTTTTTATTCAAAATTTGCAGTTTCAGTTCCTGATGGTAACGAATTGGAGTTCACTAAGACACGCCTCTAGAGACGAGCTGGTCTTTTACGAGCCAATCACAATAAACTAACTTTGATTCTGCAGTGCTGATCTTTAGACACCTTGCTTGGCGATATATGATATGCTAAGTAAGATGACTTTCGCACTTGATGATACAGGTGATCCTTGCTCTGCTGTACTAGATGTTATATAATCTGCTTATTCAGGGTGTACTTTGAACTGCATCCTCAGCTGCACAATTATCTTTTAAAGTTATTTGGCCTGCAAGCGTAACATGAACTTTGATAATCGAGTAACATGATATCTCCTTTACTGTTTCATCTCATTAATCTTTAAACTTACAATTTTATTATAGAATATTACAACTTGCGTTGGTAGACCAATCTTGTTATTAAAATGAATGATCAAACAGAATAAACTAAAGTTACCTTTTCCTTGGTTCGTGCCTCGGTTACTATAACTAATCGTATTTATACTTTTAATACATAACATATATTCTTACATAAATAGGAGTAATATGTCACTAGCCTGATGACACTAGCTGTTACATTCTTTACTAATATTGAACAATTCCTTTATTTGAATAAAGTTTTAAAGTGACTGGTCATTCCTTTCCCAGTTGTTGGAAAATAACTTCCCTAGTGTTTCTATCAGAGAACAAACGAAATATTTCCTTAACAGTTTACATTAATTGATATTAAAATATTTCCCATCAAAGGAACTATTACGTGCCACTGCTTCCGTGATGTTCTGGTGACTTCCTCTCTCTCTTTTTAATTCAGGTTCTATCCTATGAAATGACTTCTCTCTATCTGTATATGTATGTCTCTCTTTTGTCTAATTAATTTTCTTAGTGCAACTTAGCTGGTTGCCATTCAACCAGTCCTTATACATTAAACAAGCCTGATGTACAATTGTGTTATATCCTGCAAACTCCCATAAGCAAAGAAGCATGGTCTAATACAAATTCCACTAATGTGTGAGAAGTGTAATGTTTATAATCATTAGGTCTTACTTCAAATAATATATGCCTGCGAAAATTGAAAATTGAATGCGCTATTGACGTAAAGGACAGAAGTTAGTTAAGCACAATGAAATAACGAAAAGACAGACGCAAAAATCAGTACTACATTATATCGCTAGAGAAAAGAAAGTAGTGAGAGACGTTCGATTGCAATATCAATTTTATTCAAACAAAATTTCTTTTTCACAACCTACAACATGATAACAGCAAACCTAGTTAGGTGCAAAGAAAAAAGGAGACCATAGACAAATAGAAAATGGTTGAATATGATTATGCTAATATAATTGAATAAGTTTTACATTTTCAAAAATATAAGCGTCCTCCAAAATTATCTAGTTGAAAACTGAACTTGAATATTCCACTTTTTAGAAACGTAAAACGAATAATACAACTCTCATATGAATGAAAACATAGTTTGCATACAAAGATAACATCAGTGATCTACACTGTTAACTCGTAGCCTCCCCCACATGCAATATATAGTCAACAGAGGTTCTCTACAACTAAAATTATTATATGAACTCATCGGAAATGTTTTATCTGAAAGAAACACTTCTTATAATGATGACTAAGAGGCAACTTCGTATCCCCACTAATATTCAGGCAGCCATACAATTACTTTGAAAGATCCTAGGAAATACAATTTCACAAAACTACTGCATTAATTCTATCTTCAACTGCAAATTTCAACATAATTTTAAGTCTTATGCACATTTCGCTCATGCAATCAATCAAACTCGAAACCCATTTCTTGCAAAACGTGTGCAGATATGTCTCCTATCCACTCAGGTACAAGTTCAAAGCTTGATAATTCAATAAAATGTACTGAACATCCAGCTGGCATTCTCAAATGAGTATACATTCTGTAACGTTTCTGTATTCGAACACTTAAGGAGTCAGTACCATTTTATAATCTGACATGGCTTGGTCGCATAGGTGTAGGACTACAAATATTCTACTATAGCTTAAAATACCATAAGAAAATACTTTCTTCGCTTAATGGAAACAACTTAAACTGTAAAAGCTACGGTCCTTTTATAGTATTTTACCCAAATAAGCATTCATATTTATAAAATAGATTCATCACGATGACAATTGCACTGCTTAGATACAAAAAACATACTTTTTCGAATGTTAGTTAATGTGTATAGTAAATTTGGCACAGCTGGTAAGTTTGGCAACTAGGCCTAACTACATGGATGCAGAATATTCCATAAAATCTCGCATTTAAAACGTTCTTTCAATAATAGATCCTTGAAATATATAATCGGAATCTATGATACTTTTAATTTACGACGAGAACTTCAAAATGTATTATTTAATGAACTTCCTCCTAACAATTTATTTGAATTAAGAATGTTTTTTCAAATATTTCTGAGAATATAACAGGCATGTTCAAAGTATATTCTATGAATATTCTGCAAATACTGCATTGCATTTATCTTTAAACACCCTACTGATATTCTACCTAACCTTACTAACTATAGATTAAAAGGTTCTGGTTGTAATTCTTACGCTGTAAGCTATGAGACTCAACAGGAAAGTATTCTGTACATCTTAACAATAACTGGCGTCTTAAACTTTTTATAAGTTGGTTATTCAAAATAAGAACAAAAACAATATTTAAGGAAGACCTTAATCAATACTTAATCGTAAATGACATGGTTTAAACAGAAATTCTTTTACACTTTGCACAAAAATGTAATTTTTCACTTTTGAGAAAAATATTTCAATTGCAACAAAATGTAAGTACTGTCAACTCTGATTTTAGCGGGCAGCATCAGAATTTAAGTGTAGGTAACTTTTTTTAAAAGTTATCTGGTTTCGGTATTTCTAACTTCAAGAAAAGAGTAAGAATGTTCGGAGAAGAAAGTACCTAAGAACTAATGAAACTGTGTTCTTCATAAATAAAATAGAATTATGAGGCAAACGTTTATAAATATAATAAGGGATATCATTATAAAACCTTAGGGAAAGAGTGTTAAAATAGTGAGCGCATCAGACCGGCCAGTGTATATGAATTTTAAGCGGTATGAATAACTGCTATTGGAAATATTATTTTTATAACAGTTTAGCCAACTTCTGTTGGCTAAACTAACAGTTTGTATATAACAGACAGATTATAAACTAACGGACATATATATAACAGATTATAAACTAACAACTAACAGTTGTATATAACAGATTAAGGAAAAATTAAGATTTTTGATGCAAAATGGAGTGCGGAGGTTAAAAATTTGTTAACATGACATAGAAACTATTTGTTCTTATTTGTTTCTCCACCATTCAGACTCCACAACATTGATTTAAACAATATTATGTTTTTATAAAATCTAATTCATATGAGGACAGTTGTAGGGTGTCCTCCGAATATCCCAATCTAGGTTCTTTTAATTTCGGGGAACTATTCAATATTCTGACTGCTAATTTGTGTTTTGTATAAAGTGTGAAATAATTGCTGTTTAATAAAATTATCGATAGGCCGCTTTTCATCCGAGAACGACAGGTGCTAAACAAACTAAAATTTAAAATCAAGTTTACGTTTCGTTTGTCAGAAAGTTGTAGAAGACGTGGTGAAATTCTCAGGTCACACTGCTCAAGGGTCTACACCTCCCTTAGATGCCATAATATTTTAACGTCAGCGAGTCAAGTTGGTTTGCAGCTAGCACCGCCGTTCGGGTTATTTCCGCCAGGTAAAAAAATGTTCACGCTAAGGATCAGTATTTGTTAAACCACTGGGTAGCAACGTTCCTTAAACGGATAGCAAGGGGTGGTAGGCGCTTGGCAAATTGTAAGCAACACGTGTTCGGAAAACGGACACTGGCTAGTGGTACGTAAGTATATTTTCCATGTTAACCTCATAACCAATCAGCGGTAGGACAATAAATCAAAGGTCGTGGGTTCGAATCCTGGCTGAGGCATGGATATTTTTAATTTTGGATTTTATCTACAATTTCCATATGTAATGAACTATATGAATACTATTATTTTACGTTAGACTGTTAACCAATAGCCGGTAAGGTAGCAAATCAAAAGTTGCGGGTTCGAATCTTGCCTGGGGCATGCATATTTTTGTTTACAGTATCCATACTAAATAAAGTATATGAAAGTTAGATTTCTATGTTAAGCTGTTAAGCAAAGACCTGTAAGACACAGCGTCTTGAAGGTCACAGTTTTGAATCCCACTTGGGGTATGAATATTTCTATTATTGGATTTTATCTATAATTTCTACATAAAATAGTTTACGAAAGTTAGGTTTCAATGTTTAGTTCTTAATCGATGGGCAGTAAGATATCAAGTTGAATGTCCCGGGCTGTAATCCTATCTTCAGCATGTATATTTCTGGTTGAACATTTTAACTGTAACCTAACCAGAACATACCAAATAAAGTATGCAGAAGCAATTGTAAATGAACTTTAAGCTGACGCTTTCGTTCAAACTCACAAGTACCCGAAGTGAGGACTCGAGTTGCTCATCAAGTGATACCTTAACTTGAAGCTAGTGACGAGTATAGTACACCTGTGAAATTCTAGCTGCAGAGCTAAAGAAATAAAAAGGTTATGGCGGGTCACAGTTCAAAGAGAAAGCGAATTGTATTGAAACAAGTCACAACTAAAGGCAGAACAAAATCAGAGGGAAATGGTTTTGAATTGAAATGCGATTCATTTGAAGGAAAGAGGCACGTACAAAGTACTACACATTGATACAATCAATATGTAAGTCGTCAATGAAGGCGTGTGATAAGCAGATACTTTGCTCACAATGAGCACACTTGACAAAAGAGATATTCTCACATGAGGTCTTGTAACACTCGTCACGTATATTAGAATCAAAACAATAATCCAATGGAGACATCCAGGGCTCGGGGTCCTCATCCAAGTAGCCGCTTTTGTAAAACGCAAACCTGATCATGTTGCGAAATCGTGAGGCGCTGAATTGGAAGAGTGAAGGACTACATTCGTAAAATGTTATCCAGATGCCAGAGATTAATTTCCGAGGAAGCGATAACTGTGTCAGTAATGAACCTGATAAATTATTTATATGGATGGAAGAAGTAAACATCAAGTGGTTGGATGAAACCAGTGCAACCACCAGGAATTAAACGTTTGAACAATGTTATATGGTTAGGGCATAATTCATTTGATACGTTATCATCCTTATTTGCACTCCATGAATCCAGCAAAAGCAAGACTTTATCACGATCGGCAGGCAGGCTATTCCAGAATACAGAATAAAACACTTTTAAATCACTTTTGTTCATGTTTGCAGTCTTTCCTGGATGGGACACTATGTTATCGGGATATTTTTGCTTATTTCCTGGAAATTGATCATGGATTCGGATACAAGAACGTACATCGGACGCAATATTTCACCATCCATGGAAATAACAGGCATAATCATATATGAATGCGTAGTAGCACTGACTGATCCAAATGCACCTCTTACAACCACTGTAACTTTAGTCCTATGAGTCCTGTATGCATGGAGTTCCTTGTCAAATCGACTTTGATCAGCATTTAATACTTGACGAGGATTCAGGTCTTCTAGTAACATAAGTTCTTTCATGGACGTAATAAATGTCGTAGATAAGTGATGTAATTCAGCCTCTTTTGATTTCCACGTTTTGCTAACCCTATGCGTGATAGAACGACTGACGATATTGTTTCTCTTTTTAAAATTAGACAGCCAGTGACGAGATGCCTTGAATTGTAGAGTATTATCCGGATCTAGTTCTTTACTTATCTGAAGAGCCCAAAAGCGAAGAGTCCTGTCGTGTATAATTGCACATCTCTCGACCATTTTTTCGAATTTATCGTGAACTGCTGCATTAAGTTTCTTATAACTGGGTTTTTCCCTTTTTTTCTCATATTCAAAGAGGATGTTTTTCGATTGAATTAATCTATACTGTGACTTGACAGATGAAAATTTCCTTCGTTTCTTTTCCGGGTTCTCATTGTGTGTCCACAACATGTAAGCTGCTTCTTTATAATCAGCGTCCAAGATGCGTTTTTGTTTTTTTTGGCGAAGGCTGATATTCTTCACCTGAAGGAGCTACAGGTGTCGGAGACTCTTGATGTGTTTGAGAACCTTGCCATGTACTTGGTATTTCCTCATGAAAGACGTCATCACCGTAGTCTCCATCATCGCTTTCATCACTGTCACCAGCAAATCCAAGAGTTCTAACTTCTTCTATGATTTCCATCTTGTCCTCAAGTATCTCCACTATTTGTTTGTACAATGAATCTTCATACCTATTCATTCTCCTATTAACAAATCCATATTTCTCATACAGAGCATGAACGATAGCACCTGCTTCCATTTTCTGGAACGAAAAGAAAAAAGAACTTTTATTGACATCAATAACAGGAGCAAACATGCACGAGGACATTCATACACGAATAAGAGAAAGCGGGAGATCAGGCAGAGAGAGGGATATCATTCTACACATTACATTAATTGGGAGCAACTTACGACGTATTACCATCGGGATAATCAACAAAACATGGACATCACAAGCAGCTAAATTCGCTTTCTCTTTGAACTTTGACCCGCCATAACCTTTTTATTACTAGAGCTCTGCAGCTAGGATTTCACAGGTGTACTATACTTGTCACTAGCTTCATTAACGTATCACTTGATGAACAACTCGAGTCCTCACTTCGGGTACTTTACTTGTCAGTTCTTATTCATTCATCAAAAAAGAAAGCAAATTTCTGGGTCACGACTGCCACGTTTCTACAAAGCCTTTTTCGAATGATATTTTATGAAATTTCTATTATATATATATGTCAAACATCGTATGTGTCATAATTGTGAAATAATATCTCAGGAAATTATTAAGCACTACCTCTGAACATAATGGACCTTCAATTCAGCCTAAGTCAAAGTTGCCTTAAGACCTTAAATTGTTCTCTTGAATCCGCTGGAGTTCAATAGTTATAAGGATTAATAAACTGAGTACGTCAACTTGAATGGTAACTTAAGTTTTAAAATAAAGAAAGCAGATGCAAAAACTTGAAAAAGCTTCCAGAGACATAAGGTTACAGTAAAACACATCTTATAAACTCGTTTATACTTCTGTTTCAGCCAGAGCTAGATTAATGCTTTAAAAGGCATAAGAAATTAAGTAACAAGGCTTTTATACACTTCTTTATATTTGTGCGTCTGGCCACAGCAGCCAAAGTTTGCTTAAGCTTCTTAGAAAAATATGGTTCCCTGTCTACTTCATACATGGACATGAGCTAAGTAAAATATTTCAACCTGGTAGGTAAACCAGAAGTTTACAAGTACAGTATTTTTTATGAATTTTATCTATAAGCGTATATTCAAGCAATAATTTGAAACAAAACATATTCCTCACAACAAATAGGGATGACGAGGGCTCAACATTCGCCTCTGGTGCTAGGGAATCATGCCAAGTAAGAAACTTTGTGGCGCACAAACACCGTGTGTTGCATATAAGTTGCCAAGCATTACCCTAGAAGGCTTTCCCGTTTCCTCCCACTTTCTTCATTCCACCACTAATAAATAATGTGGAATATTGTGATCATTTTAAAAATTCCTAAGGCCTGAGATAACGTTGTTTAATTTTACAAATCACTACATCCTAAGTAAAAGTTGATTAAATGTTTTATAAATTCCTACGGTCTAAGCAAAAACTGCTTCGAAGTTTTAAAAAACCCTATGGCATAAGCAAAACTTACCTATAGGCATTAAAATCAAAATCAAAAATCAAATCGCCCTCCTTCAGGGCGGATAATTATATTTTTAGTAGCTAAATATAATAAAGTTTCCTAGAGTTCTTCATTTATAGCCCAGTAAATATAGGGTTGCGAGCTGAAATAATTTATAAAAAGCTAATTTTTTCAGGATTTATTCTTTGTGGCCTCCCAAATGAAATCCCAAAAGTCCCCTAAAATCCTATGTTCGCTTCACCCTCAAAATGGCGGACAAAGATGGCGGCCGGAAAATACAGTAAATATGGGGTTGCGAGCTAAAATAATTTATAAAAAGCTAATTTTTTCAGGATTTACTCTTTGTGCCCTGTCAAATGAAATCCCAAAAGTCCCCTAAAATCCCATGTTCGCTTCACCCCCAAAATGGCGGACAAAGATGGCGGCCGGGAAATACAGTAAATATGGAGTTGCGAGCTAAAATAATTTATAAAAAGCTATTTTTTTCAGGATTTACTCTTTGTGGCCTCTCAAATGAAATCCCAAAAGTCCCCTAAAATCCCATGTTCGCTTCACCCCCAAAATGGCGGACAAAGATGGCGGCCGGGAAATACAGTAAATATGGAGTTGCGAGCTAAAATAATTTATAAAAAGCTATTTTTTTCAGGATTTA
>JAGDQP010012642.1:8045-19892 GCA_022664845.1 Lepisma saccharinum
TGTGTGTGTGTGTGTGTGTGTAGGTGTGTGTGTGTGTGTGTGTGTGTATTGGTAGGTGCGCAAATGCTTGTTGAGAATGAGTCTTTTGTTCTCTTATTTTAGTACCTTTTTTGCCATTAGACTGGAAGCCATATTTGTTTACTATGCACTTGTGATGCTTAAGCGCTTTTAATAAGCAGTAGCGTGAACTACATTAGCGTCTATTAATAGACTCTTTAATGCTAAAAAAGGTTGTTTCAGTTGTCGGTGTGAGATGAGCGTTATTAAGCCTTTTTAAGTTGTTTTTTATAGTTTGTTCAACTATGACCAGACTTGGTTGAAATAAAAGTGCCCAAGGAGAGGTTAGATTCCGTCTTATGTAGACAGAGTTTGTTTATTCTTTGTCACAAGTTTTCTTTGTTTCTAGCTTTTGCAGTTTTAGGTACTCGAAACCTTTAATTCTTTCTCAATATTTTGTTAAGATAATTTGGCTGTCGCATTTTTGCTAAGTATAGTAAATTAGTCACCTTTGTTAATATTATCAGTGTTTTCCCTAAGCGACAAGTCTTTTGAGGTAAGTTTAGCCTTCCCAATTAACCTATTAGTCCAAACGTGTGTGAGGAGAGTTGTGATTTGGCCTTTTATTGAGCTTTAAACCCTTTATTTTTAGAGGGTCAACAAATGTGGAGGATTCCGTGTTTTGGAAGCTGACCTTCGTTTTATCAAACATCAAGTTTTGAAGATAGTTTTGCTTTTTCTTAAAAACTATAATGGCCTTAAAGAAGGACTTTTTTATTTTTTTTAATAAGCTTTATGTTTTATCAGTGTGGAGGCTATACGTTTGCTTTCTTCAAGGGATTCCAGCGCTACTGCATTTACTAAGAACTTCCCAGTTTGTGTGGGTTCTTTGCTGTAAAAGTTGTTTTACATACTTTGGTTTGTAGATCCCTTTTTTGTTTAAGTTGTGGGATCATGTAAGTTTTGCCACAGAATTTTCAATTTGGCTGACAAGTCCTCTTCATCGTCACACACCACAGCCAGAAAGGTACGTCACCGATGTTCCTATTGAATGAATGTGAGTGTTTAGCGAATGACTATCTATATTACGATAAAAACTTGCATTAATTGTGTTTAGCGAAACACATAGTTCTTTACAATCCTTAATTAACATTCATGCCCGAAGGATTATAGGTATAGAAGAGAACTTTCGATTTCCTTCAAGCTTCGCTTTTATGAATTTAATATTTTTTCATTTAGTTAGGAACAAGATACCTCCTTATATCCTCTCAGTTGGCACTGATATTGATGTACGTTTAAGTTCTATAAAATCAAATAAGTCGAATAAAATGTTACTTTATCGTAAAGCATGTCAGTACCAGTTTTATTTGAAAAGAGCAAATTTTGTTCTCAGTATTTGTTTTGAGTTTCCATCTTTAATAATTTATAAAATTATTGCGAAAAGCCGTGCGTTCAGTCGTTAGTTGTTGATGGGGTTATTTCTACAGGGGGTGATTTCAGGTAAAAGTAAATACGCTGCACGAATACACATTGGTGTGGTAGAAGTGCGGTTCAATTTAACTTTTAGATTTGATACTTTTAGCGCACCCGTATGAACGTCAGTGAATGAGGGAAGATATAGGATTTGTCCAGTCTTTCTGTATACCCCACCCCCTCCTAGATTTCAGCAACTACAAGTCCGACAGAGTTGAGCCATACACCGTTGGATTTGTCCCGATCTCAAACGATGCGGTAAATTATGACTTTGACTCTAAAACTGACAGGTCCTTTTCATTTACTTTTTCTCCATTTTCCTATGTATTTTCAAGTGGTATTTTTGTACCCACTAGATATTAGTAACTACAAATCATACAGAGATGAATGATACACTGTTGTGGGCCTAAACAGTGGGGAAAATTATAATTTTTGCTCTAAAACTCGCAGGTCCTTTTGAATCGCTTCGTATGCTCCGTTTGTGTCTCTTCTAGATCCCAGTAACAGTAATTCCGACAGCGATGAACTATACACCGTTGAATTAGCAATGGTATTAAACCATGGGACAACCCATCACCTAAACTTTAATATTATCAGGTCAGTTTTAATCGCTTAGTATTCTCCCTATGTATGTTTCTTTGCCCCCACTAGATCTCAGTAACTACAAGTCACACAGGGATTAATGATAAACCGTTCGACTCATCATGGTCCGAAACGGTGGGGAAAATTATAAGTTTGACACTAAAACTGGCAGTCCCTTTGAGTTGCTTAGTCTTCCCCATTTGTCCCTCTACTAGATCGCAGTAACTACAAGTCTGACAGAGATGAGCCATACACGTTTGAATCTGCAATGGTCTAAAACCGTGATTAATAAATCACGTGAACTCTAAAACTGACAGGTCCTTTTCAACAGCTTAGCATGCTCTATCTGATGTTTCGTCTACTACCTATATCTCAGTAACTACATATACACACAGGGATGAATGATATACCGTTGGACCCGTCATAAACGGTGGAGAAAATTATCAGTTTGACTGAAACTGGCAGACCCTTTAGAACCCCTTAGTCTGCTCCATTTGTGCACCTAATATATATCAATAGCTACAAGTCCGACAGATATGGTCTACACCGTTAGATTCGTCATGGTCTGTAACGGTGATTAAAGCTATGAATATGACTCTAACACTGACAGGTTATTTTCAATCGCTTAGTATTCTCCTGTTATGTTCCTCCTAGAGCCCAGCAGCAACAAGTGCAACAGAGATGAGCCATAAAGCATGGATATGTAATGACCTAAAGCAGTGGAATAGCCTATACCTTTGACCCTAAAACTGGCAGTAACTTTCTAGTCGCTCAGTCTTCATTTGTGACCCTCCTAGGTCTCAATAAATACAGGTTCGACTGAAATGATATATACACTGTTGGATTTGTCATGGTCAGAAACGATGAGGAAAAACTATGAATGTTACTCTAAAACGGGCAGGTCCTTTTCAATCGCTTAGTATTCTCCATTTATGACCCTCCTAGATCTCAGTAACCACAAGTGCAACATAAATGAGCCATACAGCATTGGATTTCTAATGGCCTCAAACTGTAGAATTACCTATATCTTTGACCCTAAGACTGGTAGGTCCTTTCTAGTCGCTAAGTACCCTCCATTTGTGTCCCTCCTAGATCTCAGTAACTACAAGTCCGACAGAGATGATCTATACACCGTTGGATTCGTCATGGTCTGCAATGGTGAGGAACACTATGAATGATACTAAAACCGGCAGATCCTTTTGAATCGCTTAGTATTCTCCATTTGTGTACCTACGAGATTTCAGTAGCCGAAGGTTCGACAGAGATAAGCCATAAACCGCTGGAATAGTCATGGGCACTGGTGGAAAAATCTATGACTTTGACTCTGAAACTGACAGTCATCGCCATTTGCTTAGATGCAATTTGTCCCTGGAACTTTAATTCTCTTTTAGATACGTTATAAATTAATTTTAATTTATACGGGGGTGCTTTGGTTTTGTCTACAATAAAACCATTACTTAGCTTGTTTAATTTAAAGTTGCAGGCCTTTTGAAAAGAAAATGCTTTGTAAATAATTAAACTAGGAATTTGTTTACTTAGTGTTTCAGATAATCCTAACATGTTTTCCGTTTATCTGTACCGAATGGCATAAACCCGTTCCTTATGTCATTACTAATTATTGAAAGCTTTTTTAGGTAATTTTACTTGTTCTGCTGGTAAGTAATATTTCCCGTGACATTTGCTTAAAGAATCACTCGATTAGTGATCCTGAAGTTACAAGAGTACTGTCCATACAAGATTCTTAGCACCCCCTCTCCATTTCTTGCTGTGACATCTTACCCCAATGCCGATTTCTTGCTGTTGTAGTAATAACATATTAGAGAGTGTTGTTTATTTGGCAGTTGCTTTATATGTTTGTGTGACTTGTGCCTAACAACAAAATCTCCTGTACGACGAACATATAACTTATCCATTTTCACGATACTTCAAATTAATATGTATCAGAGTGTCTCTCCACGTGCAGAACTGGACTCAACTTAATGTTGATTTATTCATCCATTTTAGTCCATATCAAAGTATCAAATATATTTAATTTAGCAAAATAAAGTTTCTACAATTCAACAAAATGTTAATATAAGATGGTTATGAGACTTCTAGTTTTAAAAATATGCCCACTTAATATTATTTTTACGCAGAGTTGTGTACGTATGAAGCATTTTAATTCAAATGTAGTTTTTCCTTTCGTCGATAATATGTGTTTGAGGAAAGAGACTCATAAATTAATTCACTGATTCTGTTTCTTTTAGCCGCTGTTCAATAGTTTTCACGAACCGGCTCAAATGGCGATAATGTATGTCCTGGCGTAATTCGATTTCTGTATAATTGATCAAAAACAAAACTTTGCAAGTTCCGTATCAAAATTTTATTTTGTATACCCAATAAACACCACTGAATTGTTCGCAAGTAAAACGTAAAACATATACCTTCAGAAACGTAATAGTGGCTATGATGTATCCTTGATTATATTTTGTTATTTATTTTAATGTAAATACATTTCTTTTCAGACAGATCAATGACATCTTTTTTTTAGAATTGGAAATATGTAAATAGAATATTTTGTTCCAATTCCGACGTTTCTGATGGCACTATATAATTAGTACCCTCCAAGGTTTCTATTACAATTCGTTGTTTGAAGGTAACTGTGATGCGTTTAATCACATTTTATTTTTACAATGGTAGGTGACTTTCATATTCCTGTTTTGAACATTCATGTGTTGTAGGGATTTAGGTGATATTTACATCAGTATAAATAGAAATTAAGTTTGAATGTTGAATTTGACTCATTGTTAGAACTTGAATAATCTGCGAACAAATAGCAAGTGTTCAAAACATACGTATTACGTATCTCGTAGGTTGATGTCCAATGTTGCTAATAATAAATAGCTAATTCGTAGCAAACTTTGTGTCTGGACCTGATAAGTAAAATACGAGTATCAGTTTCTGAAAATGAGAAAGTCAAAATAATATGTCCACTCAGTACCATGAACAGCATGAACAAACACACTACTGGTTCGGCATGCGTGAGTTGTAAAAAAATATTATAGTCTGACGTTGGAACTTCACACTTTTATGCTAAATAGAACACCCACCCACACCCTATAACTGTTTAGGTCTCCTGTGGTTAAGTGGCATACCTCGATGTCTTCTAATCAAGGTGTCCCTGGTGTGAATCCCGGTGAGTTCACAAGTGGTTTGTAGTTCACGAAAAGCGTAGGTCCTATCCTGAACACGTCATCTTTATTCGATACAAGTCAATGTCAAAGCACCATCGGGCCACATTACCAGGAAACTATCGGGTCAGAATCTGCCTTCACTAAATTACCTGTTTGCCGTTCCAGTAGCTGCCTAAACGAGATACCAATCATATACCCTTTAAAGCGTAATCAAAATTTCATGTTTACTTGAAAGAAAGCATAACCAATCCCGCTTTCTCTCTAAAATGTTTATGCCCCCTTTATAGATATATTTATTGGACTCCACTCTTTTCGAAAATTCATCGCTCGGTTCCGCATATCCAATTTTATATGTCACTTTGGTCTCGATTTTTTGTTTATTATTCCCTTTCCGTTAATATGTTTCTAAAACTCTCTTCAGGATGACAATATCAGTGCAACTTTTAGCACTAGTAGTTGCCTAACGCTATAGGTAATGGAATGTGATTTCTTTAAAAGTTGTTCAAAGTTTAGTGTTATCTCCGAAGACAGCGAAATAAACACCTACTATCCATTTGTAATTTTGATAGGTATTACATAGACGCCACCATACGATTTTGCATATGCACATTTTTATTCCAAAAAATCTATTTATATTAGGAGCCGAATTATTGCCGCGGTACGGACTTTTGGAACCATTCCGTATATATATTAACACATCGTAAGAACATTGCATACACATACATATTAAAAGTATGTGAAGAAGTTCTCAACAGGTTCCTGAATATAGAATAAAATAAACATATTTACAATCAATTTATATATATATATATATATATATATATATATATATATATATATATATTTAGCATTTCATTTCAGAGAAGGTCCGCAAATTTCATTCGGTGACCGACATAAGATATGAAAATTAAATGTATACAATTACCCTTAAATTTATACTAATTGTACAGAGAAATTGGAATTTTGGAGGGGTCAGGAAATGCTGGACTCTCCCCTGCCTACGGCCCTGTACATATGTACACACGTTTTTTAAACACATAGGCTGGTATGTGTTCCTACCATATTTTTACTATTAACTATTCAAATGTTTCTACTATATTTTAATAAGATGTATTCATTTCTTACTGTAGGAAAACAACAAGATCCTTTCACGCCTCCAAAATGCAAAGTAGGATGTAGAAACGGAAATAGTTTAAAGGGTAATGTACTTTGGGATCATTTTAAGGATACGTAGATTACAGTAAATTACATCACAGAAATAATAAGTAAATGAATAAATTTTGCTACATAACAAATCTACTATATTTCGAAATGCGTTGTAGGAACGAATTGTACTTGATCAGATGAAAAAATAAATGAACATATGTTGGTTTGACATTACGGACAGTAATTATTTACAGACACTTAAGATAATATAATGTCAAAAGAGGCAAATGAGTTACCCTCAATTTCAAACAAATGAATGATTAATGAATAATCTATGTAAATAGCAAACATCTACATATTATTTTTACCAATAATTATTACGCAATGACTCTTGGTATTTAAATAAATACAAATAAATAAATCAATGAGAGCAAACCCAGCATTCCTTGTATTTCATACGTGATTCCCTCTGAATGCTGCCTTGGAACTTTTGTATATGAAATACACGAATACCACTACATATTATATTAAGTAAATGAATGGCTATATTAATAATTGAATAACATTGAACGAACAGACTTATGAATGAAACTATTAAACTGGCGTTTTATATCTTTGCGTCATTTGAATTGCGTATCTTCAGCATATCTTCTTAATAAATTGCACATAAGATTTAAGTTTGAATATAGAATATGAATAAATTAATGCATCAACGATATATCACTTATAAAATTATACAATTAGGTATAGTAGCAGCTACTGAAAAATATGTTGAAAGAAAATAACTACAAATCAAAATTTATATAGAAGTATATCGCTGATGCAGGTGTATTTCAATTTACATTACTAGGCTAGATTGATGATTACGATACGAGACCAAGACAATTTGCCATAATTAAGTTCGAGATCCGACCCAATTAATGTAGGTCTCCCGAGCTAAAATTCCGATCAGCACACACAGAAGATAAGATCCGTAAACAGTACCTATAAGATCGCTGTACTACTTGGTGCGTCACTAGATTTTCACGTTTTATAATAATAACTTGTGTATTTTGAAACTAATTAGTAAATGTAAAATGAAAGAAAATTAGTGAAATTGTAAACATACCTTCTGCGCATTTTAGTTACTGACAATACATTATACTTGTAATCAGTCACTGCCACTTCAATTTTGATTCACGAACATTTGAAATTTGATTGCATCCCCCTCAATTCCATTCCGACCTTTTTCTTTATGTATTTTGATCCCTGGGGTTTGAAATCCTATGACGATACGATAATCCTTAAGCGTCGATTTGCTATGTGTTTCTTCTCCTCTCCATATACCTTTATTCTTTGCCTCTTTTTCGCTGCCAACGGTCACTCATAAATTATCTCTGTGCTTTTCAATTTCACCCACATCAATGCTTTGTGTAATGTTTTCTGTCGCTTCTGTTTTTAAATCCGTATTTGGTAGTTTATGCAAGTGAAAGAAATTTATGTATTAACCATGTATGTTGTTTTTTGCTGTACGGAATGGAAGGAGGGAGGGAGAAAGAGAAAATAGATAAACACACAGAGAGAAAATAGATAAACACCACAATAACTAAAAGAAATTGGAATTAACTACCTCTTAGGTCCCTTCATATCGAAGCTGTTGAAAAAGATACATTATCTCGCTCATTCCACCCGACTGCCCGTCCGTGTCCGAAAATTAAAACTCAGGAACCACACATTGTATAGACGTGATTGAGATGTTGTTGAAAATGTATTGGCTAGACTATCAGACAGCCGCCATAACCGTTGTGATTAGTGCATTGGATCACTGTTGTAAACATATTTTGTTTTAAATTAGCCCTTCAAAATGCTTCGAATAAGTTCCAGCACCAAACATGGTATAAACATTATTCACCCCAATACTAGAACCCTGTGGATGTCTAGGTCCCCAAACATCCCAATTGCCAGTGTTGTTAAACTATTTTCTATAAAATCCATTTTCGAAAATAATTTCCATTTTGTTACACGTATCAGCACTTAACTTGGCATACAGGCTATTGGCCACAATACATATATTGTTGATGTTCCGTCCCGATCATGTAGCTTGTCTTGCCAAGCCGTGTCCATAAAATGTATCCTATGAACAACAAGATATAGAGATATGACTGAAGTGCGTTCTAAAGGTACATTAGTTAAAAGCCGTCATAATAGTCTTTAATGGTGCAGTGAATCAGTGTTCGCAACCAACTGATTTTTATATATATATTTTTTTAATTACTTCAATTTATTTAGACCTTTCTGCACGAAAATTGGTATAATAAACATTATTGAATACAATAGAAAAATTATGTGACTGTCACCATCCCGGAGCACCCCGGTTGTCAGTGTTGGCAATCTATTTTTAAATATGTTTAAATTACTTCCATGATGTTAAACGTAGCAGCACCAAACTTGCAAAAACTGATATTACACACAATAGAAAAATAATGAGGTTCTCTCCGTTCCCAACCACTTATTGTCAACGTTGCCACGCATGTCAAACATATACCCATCAAACAATAAAGTGAAGAGAGTTTAAAGACTTCGAAAGGGCTCTGTTTGAGTAGCTCTTTCCAGCAGGAACCGCCATGATGAGGTGTGCAATTGTTAGTGTAACTAATCATTAAAAAAATATAGTAATTTATGTTCTATAATTTGCTTCCATTTCGTTAAGTTTGCGCACCAAACGTTGCATAAACATAAGATTATTAGACACATTACAAAACAAGCATGAGTTTTCCCGTCTCTAAGCACGTTACTTTTCAATGTTGTCAACCTATATTATAAAAATGAATGCCTGTGTACCTGAAATTATAATGAGGGACAGGAGCATTGGCGATAGTAGTAGAATCGCAGCTCTAACTTGTTCTGTAATGTGGTGGTGGGAACAATATTGTACATTGATTACATAATTCAAATTTTAATGAAATATTAGTTAACGAGGTTAGCATTTATGGTTGATTTCAGTGGATTTGATTTGACTTAAAAATGTTATGCCTATCCTTTTATTTAACTCGTTGATGCTTAGTCCCAGCATCCATTTACTATGACTTCAAATTACTTTTCAACTTAATAAAGTAAGGACTGGACTGAACAAAATGGATACGCACTTCGGTTCAAAAATGTTCTAATTTTTATATATTTTTTAAAACATAAGTCGATAGAACTAAATATTCATTCTAAATATAACATACCTGTGTTTCTTCTGGCGTCATCTATAATCTGTTCAACGTCTTTATATCTTATTATTGTCGTAACGTCATATAGTTCTGAAACGAGAAGAAGCAAATTTATTATTATTGCTAGTTATAGCAGTAATAACAATAACAGTAACAATTGTGGGTATATGGTGATTAGAGCAACTTAATGAGACGTTAAGTTTTGCGGTCGATTTCCCACAAATTAGCAAATGTACAAGCATTAGCTCGCATATGCCATGATTGTTTTACAAGCCTAGGTTGAAGAATAAGGTTGAAATAGATGGTTCTAATGTTGGTATGAAGATTACATGGTGCTTAAATTCGAATAATATTACAACCACTCCTTTAAATAACCCAGAAAGCAACGATCCCTTCAATTTTCATTTGTATGAAAGAATGCCTTTCTTGCACATCAGTCGGTTTTGCTCTCTTCTGTTTCTAAAGTGATGATGAACGTGTAGTACTGACTTTGTTATGGTCAATGTAATCTCGTTGAACTGTACCTTCCAGTAGTTCTAATGTATGACTTAGGATTTCACATAATCCCTCAATGAAAGCGTTACATTTGAATGTAGAATATTTGTCTGGTGTTATCTCGGTCATGGTAGGCGGCCGGTGGGATTGTTATCAAAACATTATGTTTGCTAAGCCAACACTTTACCAACTTTATTATATACAATACTCGTATATTTAAGTCGTTAGACGTTCGTCATGTTTCTAATGATTATGTTCTAAAAATCTTATTGAAGCTTGATATTATTAAAAGTCCAGATTTTGTTGCTATAAGCAATCGTATTTTGAAACTGCTTGCACCATGGATTGCTGAACCTTAAGCTCATTTAATAATTCCTCAATTGATGAATGTAAATATCCTGAAATATGGAAACATACAAAGATCACATCTGTATCCAAAGGTGGCGCTGTAAATAACTATAGACCAAACTCAATAAATTCTTCTCTCAGTCGGGTTCTAGAGAAAGTGATATATATTCAAACTGAACAATAGGTCTGTAGTTAAAAGTTAGTGAATAATAGACAGATTGCATTTAGACAAAATACTTCCACGCAATTAATTTTACATGAACTGGTAATTAACTGGCGGAAAATTCTAGACTGTAAAGGTCTAGAATTTATAGCTATAACTATTGTATCTCTAGATGTAAGCAAGGCATTTGATACTGTTCAACTCAACTTATTAGTACAGAAACTGCATTCTCAGTGTAATTCTTCAATCTATGCTTGTAATTGGGTGGAAACCTTACTGAGCAATAGAAGCATTAGTACCAAAGTGGACAACTCAATTTCGAATAAACTAAATATCTCCCTTGGTGTACCACAAAGATCTATTCTTGTACCCAAACTTTTCAACATATTTATTAATGGCATTGCACATAACAAATTCGACCTTGAGCTTTACCTATATTCAAATGATTTGATTCTACATGATTTCTAAGATATTTTGGACGAACTAATAACAAAGATTGAGAAGAAAATTCCTCATGTCCTCTGCTGGTACAATTCTAATATGTTGCAAGTGAATGAATCTAAAACGCAAGTGTTAATACTTTCCTCTGAAAATACTTGGAGACTACTAACTGAGAAACTTATTAGAATAGGAAAAGCAGATATTTACCCTAGTTCATATATGAAATATCTTGGTGTGTACCTTGGCAGTAACTTATTCTCCTATCATGTTTTAAAAACCTGTGCAAGCACTTCATATAAAATGAAGCAGTTTTGTTACGTATGTAAATGTATACCTGATGATTATAAGTTATTATTCTATAAAACGTTCAGTAGACCATCATTTGAATATTGTTTATCTGTTCTATACGGAACAAATCAATACAATATCTGCAAACTAGAAAGAATACAACATTGGGCTATCAGAATAATGAGTAACACAAGACATCAAAGCTCCCGTGCAGGTAGAATTAAATTTCGTTTACCTACAATGGAATCAAGGCCAAAATATATTTTCCTGTTAAGAATTCAGCAGACAACTCATACTGAAAACCACATTCTAACAAACAAAATATTGATTTCAAATAACTTGCAGTATACTAGTATGAGATCAAATAACACCAGTAGTATACGCGTGCCCAAAAGTAATAAAGAAAAATATGGCTGCAAAACTACCCAACTGCAGAACATGAAATAGTACATGAATAGTAATGTTGCACTTCAACTACGTCCTCCTATAATCCATAATCTTATATATATATATATATATATATATATATATATATATATATATATAT
>JAGDQP010012642.1:19902-49776 GCA_022664845.1 Lepisma saccharinum
TATATATATATATATATATATATATATATATATATATATATATATATAATATTATATATTTTTACGATATCTTTATACATTAATTATATACTATACGTATTAATTGTAGGGCATAAAGCTGATGTTTTTTCTGTAATATATTGATGACAATCCAATGTAGAGTAGCTTAAATGTAAGTCTACTGAAAGCAAGTAAATTAAATTAAATTAACATATGATGTCACATATTTATAATTTTAGATAACTATGTTTTTGCATTATGTTTTCAATAAGCCGCTTTCTTGAAATGAAGAAAAATATTTTTCTGTATACGTTGAAAGAAATTAGTTCAACTATAATAACAATCGATTATAATACATGTGATGTGACACGATTTCATATTCGTAGTGTACAAATAATTATAATGTAAGATTTTAACGAATTGACAAACTTACTTTTAACTTAGGTATAAACAGTGTTGAGGAAATGTATTAGATACTTCATATGCAATATTATTTTGGGATGTTCTAAAGACTCGTGCCATTATTGTTAATTAATAGTCCCTATAAGATTATTATTACATTAAGTAATTCGATGTTTTATATTCTCAGCACTTAGCAAATAAATTTCAATTATTAATTTGGAACCCATATAATATAGTACTATATTACGTATTATAAAATAATAAATTAGGATTAGACGTTAAAACTAGACTTTGAAACAATTGCCCTTTTATATCTTTTGGCATTGAGTTCACTTTAGTGTTTTTTCTTGTCTGCACATTTGGGTAGCTGTACTATAAAATCTGACAAGTATGTACGAGAAAACGCTCGTTTCACTCATAAGTTCTAACAAGTTTGTTTTTGAATGGTATTCCATCGGTCATTTTCGCTAGGGACATTGTGAATGCTTATGCTCATGTGAAATGACAAAGTACACGTCAATAATTACTTGTAGATACACCCTCATATATACTCTACCAACGCAGACAGTTTGAACTGAATACCTTTTATAGTTCAAATGTTAATAAAGATTATGCATATCAAAATATAAATTTAAAGTAGAAGCTTGTCCACTTTATAAAGCTTTTGCATACTCAATCCCGTAAAACTCAGTTTGAGGCAAGGCTGTATTCGAGTATATCCGCAAATGGGTCTATTATTTTAGTGTCTCCTGTGAACCTATTATGTTACCTTGGAAACGTATGTATTTGTTTTGTAAGTAGTTGTTTGCTCTGTAAATCACTAGTTCGTTTGTATGTTCTCTACCGAACTCATACTACCGGATCTTTGATGTCCGAGAGCGTTCCTTAATGAAGAGGTTATTAAGATAACTTACTTTCATTTCAACGTAAGTAATTTTAGCATTCAAACTTTTGAACCTTTGATTCCCCAGAGCATTAGTCAACGTAAGAGCTTGTAGGTTCCTTTACGCATGCCTTTCACAATCATCTTATAGGCTAGAAATTTCTACTGAGTCCAAGATGCTTACTATTTGAATGGTCTACCGAAATAGGCGGTATAAAATATAAGCAAGCAATTGTAGAGATATGAATCTGATATAATTTCCTTTTATTTCACAATAGCCCAGTTCCAACCTAATCCGCCAATACAATCATTAATCAAATATTACATAAGTTTCATAGTATTCAAACTTTTTCCATGGTATGCATAGTAATTTCAAACATTAAATAATCCAGATCCTTAAAATCAATAACAAAATTTAAAAGGATAACAATATTAAATAATAATAATAATAATAATAATAATAATAATAATAATAATAATAATAATAATAATAATGCAATATTCAATCAATAACACTTCAATTCATATAATTTTACAACAATTTGTTTGTAGAAATCGATGATGGTCTTTGAATTATTCTAAAATGAAAGTATTTAACAATGCTCAAGGGAAAATATATTGTAGGTATACTGTACTCAGGCTTGTACAGCAATTTTAAATTGTAGGGGGAAATCTATGAATTTCTAAAAGGTACTACCAAATTTATTTAAATCAAATGAAACTACAGTAGCCTTTCAACAGCATCAAATCACATAAGACCTAATGAAAACCAATAAGGGAAATTACATTTTAAGTAAGTTGAATTACGATGTAACTTATGGGGTGGAGACCAAAAATCTAAGACCCAACAAGATCTCAAAAATATAAATTATTCGGCGCTTCTTGATCAATTCGATGAATCTGTTAGCAGTTTATCGACAAAGTAAACAAAATTTAATTAAATCCTCAAAAGGATTTGGGATCTCTCACTGCACATGAGCAAGCAAAACGTTACATTTACTGAAAAACTTATTTTTTTTTAAAAGTAACTCCAATTCTCGTCTTTTACTATAAATTATATTCAATTTTACGTTTAAATCATTTAACTTATTCAAAATTTCTCCATTATCTACTAGAAATTGAAACACTCTCAGAACTTGACCCAAGAACAAATACCAAACCTTGATTCCGACTTTTCAAAAACTCACTGTCCGAACCTCAAGGAAAATCCAAACTAGGATTCGAAGTTGCAAACCTCACAAATACAAGCATCGAACCACAACGATTTTCTCAACACTTCTATTAAGAAAAAATAACTCGCTTAAGCTTGCTCCACAAATCAACATACAAGGAATAGACCAACATCAAGTCACACCTTACGACAATACATACACTATTCAAAGAACAATACATTTTAACAGACACATTTCACTAACCCGCTTTCGCTAACTCTCAATCACGCCAGAAAATCCAAGAGGTTGCAGAAAAACCAAGTTACCACAAATATCGAGATTCAGGTAAAAACACTTCACTAAACTGTTTTATTATATTATGACAAATGACTCATATTAAATTAGGAAACAAAACCATTTACAACCTGAAACGCATACGATGTTCACTCTATTTCAATAATTGACACACACACAATTACTTCAAAGCTCACGCAATACTTACAAACCAATAATAACCTTTATAAAATGTTTGAAAATTCACAATCTTACTGCACCTCTCCGTACCACTTTACAAACTTATCATTCAAACACATTAAATTCGTTAAGAAACCATATCTAACTGAAAACATCAATCCTTATTTTCAATCAAACAAGAAGCTTGCCTTGCACACAACATTCAATCTTTAACAGAAAGCTCTTCCCTCAGCAATCCTAGCCTGACTTTAAACCAAATCGTATCTCGAACGCCTCGTTTTCCAGGCACAACAGATACACGTGTAAAATGTCAAACTTATTTCGGCTAACACCAAAAACGAGCCGCTACAAGAAGCTCCATACAAAACTTCACCTTTGCTAACTTATTTACTGAAATTTGTCTCCTAATTTAATTACTAAATAAACGATAAACACTTTTATTATGTTTTACTTTATTTTGAATTGATTAAAGATATCTATCAAGCACTAAAAATATTTCTCACGAAAATTTCATTTAATATCTTTACTATCCAAAAACTTTAATTGGTCCTTTGTATCGTTGCCCTGCTTGGAATAATTCTTCTCTGAAAGGAAACCAAAGTTTTAATTAGTTCTGCTCACTTACCTTATTTTAATCTATCATTTAATAAATCAATTTCGCAATTTAAATAATAATTTTTAGATTCCATTTTAGATTGTTATACAGAACTTTTTCATCTCTGGTATTTATTTCTCCTTCAGATTTAAGGCCACCACAGTTTACCTTCTCTCTTGCTTTGCAGAAATTAAAACACAATAGTACCATACTATATTATTTCCAACCAAAAGCCTCCACTCAATTTAAAAATATACAACTACATCTTTGTTTCTATAATCCTTACATATAATTTGAGTCGTTTCAATTACAATTAAAATCACCATTTCGCGCAGAAAAGAATCAAAACACAGTTGTTCTAAACTCAACTATTTCATCCGCTATTATGAAGGTAGATTTCAAATCCTCCCACTCTCACACTTACGGCGCTGCTATCATTCAAGGTTGCTAGATCTTTTTAAAGAATTTCACAAGCAATTACTATTAACCAAATAAGGGGTCCCAAAAAAAAAAGCACAATATTTTGCAGCGAGTGGATTTTGGAGACTTTGGTTTTAATATGTACATGTAACAGTAAACTGCAAAGAGAAACCAAGCAACATCCTACTGAGGCATGAGAGGCCATCGTTGGAATAGCAGCTTCCATGGCTACTTAAAAACTACATGTGTCATTTTAAAACAAAAGCTTAGCTGCATAGCATTAGCCATTACAACTTGGTGACAAATATTTGTTTTTGTCGCTGGTTTTCTTACAGGTTGTTAAGAAGCCTTAGTGTTTCCGCTACTACACTTTTTGAAGATATTTTCAATTAAGGGACGAATGAGCAATAACAATACTTTGGAAATGCGTCCAAATACTGCTTCAGAATAACTTTTATGATAAAGTAAGTCAAAATTGCGACATATTTGTTTTCGATGACAAGTATGAACACCTGATTTATTACATCATAAATTAAAGCCTTCGGAATTTACGTTTCAGTAGCCAAAATAATAATAATCTGGAAAGCATTATTATTTTTGTTTTGCCTTCCGCGCTCATCAGCAGAAAGTCGAATATATGTTAAATTTGTATATATCTTTTTTTTTTCATAAAAACTCATAAACACACCAGCATACTGCATTGGCTGATGTTATATAAATACCTACATTTGCTATAATTGGATAAATAATGCAGAGGAAGAAAAGACCCAAGCATAGAAGGCTTCTTGAAGAGGAACTCGTGGTAACTTTCTCGCTTGACAAGTCTGGTTTTGAACAAAAGGAAGGCTGACTGAATGTTTAGATTTATTTAGCCACAATTTTGCTGGTATATATATCATATTTAGAACGTTCTTAGACAATAGCCGGAAATGGTTTGTGACAAACTATTCGGCAAAACATTTTGCTCAATATCGGAACTACATTGACAAGTCAGATTTTGAATGTTTACTACTCAAATGACTTCAGACTGGCAGAGAAGTTAGAGCGTTCGTATTCTGTGTGCGTTCTCACGAGTTCAATTTCCATCGAGTGCATTGCACTGAGTAGTTCGGAGTCTAATTTATTAAAAATGTAGATCAGAGACTTAAAACCTCACGACCTCCTAATTGACGATAATAGGTTAATCAATCAATACAAAAATATGTCAACTTTAGTTGTAAATGGAAGTATATATAAATTCCGCAACACAGTGTACTGCCACTTCCAAAAATAAATGGAGGTAGGAATGTTAAGAACTAATAGTTCTTTCCTCCAGGATAATAGTTTCACTGTACGCCTATTAGTTAGACAATCACAACGAGAGTACAAATATACGTCAAAACATGGCATGCAAGGATATTCCTCAATTTGGAGAAAGAAGGAATACACTCGTTCAGCATCATGTACAGAACCACGAGATAGATAAACAAACACCATATTTTTATTCAAACACACACGCACAAGCATGGACAGAAGGTATGAAAGAAAATGGGAAAGAGCGAAAAAAGCGGCGAGAAAACAAGGAAAGGGGAAAATAGCGCAAGACATGAAAATAAATGAAATTTTAATGCTTATGAATACACAGTCTCCGCCTCTCTCCCATTACCCCCTTCTCTCTCTGTCTTGTGTTTTTCTACCTGTGTGGGATTATTCTCTTTCAGTAGTTATCGCAAACATCACTTACAGCGCTAAATTCCTAGAAGAAAATATTTGGAAAACCGCTCATGAAGTGGATCCAGAACCCTTACGAATGTCATTCTGACATGCTAACCACTTAACTACACAGACCATAACAAATGTATTGTTAAACAACCCAATTAACTTGCTACCATCAGCAGTTTATTTATATATACCCTAAATTTCAGCTCGCAGCGTGCGTATTCGCCAATCCCAACTGGAAAGAATAAAAAAGCATTTGTAGAATAATACGCTCAAACTGCTTTTGGCAGAAGTGGGTGATGTAAAGGGTTATGGATTTAAATACATCATCAAAAGCACCAATTGCCAGCTACCTAGCGTGGCGTATGGGTAGGATGTTGGCTCACGAATTAAAAACTCGGGTTCGATCCCCGGTGGGCGGCAAGAATTTTGTTCTTTTTCTAAAAAATATATATCTAAAAGTTTTAATTTATTATTTATATTATTCCTAAGCCTATGAGGTCGCAGTCCCCGGGTAGCGGTTCGCATACGCAATGTAGAACTTTTGCGTATACGCACAGCTAACCAAGGCCTGCGACTCCCCCCCACACACACCCGAATTTAATTTTTAATTACCATGGGTTAGCGGAGGGTAGGTAAAGTCAATTTCGCACAAACACATAGAAATGTATTTTGAAAGGAAGAAACGAGATTGTAAAGATACATAACTGAACAAGACCTTACCTAACCTATCCTAACTCATGGTCACTAATTTATATAATCTACGACAAATGGAAGAAAACAATAGTTATTAATAATAAATTTGAACTTAGAATACTATATTTCTTAAAACAAGAAGAAGAAAAATGTTATTTCTTTTTACAAAAGCTACAATTTTAAAAACAATTTTGAAAGTGAAATAAACAAATGATTAATAATAAATTAAAATTTAAAATAAGAAGGAAAAAAAGGAACAAAATCTCGCCCGCTGCCGAGAGTTTTATTTTCAAATTCAAATTCAAATTCTGACAGTGACGATTCTCATCAAAGCAGAGACATGGCGGCATAACAAATTGTAGTTATTCAACCGTCTTTACCATTGTCACAGTTCAGTGCAAATGAAGGCAGTATAATCAGGTTCTTTATATATTTTGGCGATTATGAATTAGCTAACAATCTCTCCGACGAGAAAAAGAAAGAGCTTTTGCCTACAACATTTTTGGGACTTTCACGTGAACATGTTCAACCATGTTTAGATAGGAACAGACTTGCTGACTTAAATTATCCGGATTTCAAAGACAAAATTATTCATTTTTTCAAACGGCCAAGCAAAAAAACTTGATGTTAGTATTAACTTGCGAAATAGGGTACAACGGGGCCGAGAAGGAAGTGTGATGTCGTACATTCTTGTCATGCAATCTCTCATTCTGAAAAGTGTTACAGAGATTCCTGACAAAAAAGCAGTTTCCTTAATATCCGAAAGTCTACTTCCAGCTTCCATGGCACGTACTCTTAGACATTCGTACAACAACGTGAATTATATAATTGATGATCTCGTAGCATAAGAGCAAGCTAGAATAAAAGTTCGTAATGCTCAGCATAGGTGGGAAAAGAAATACGCAAATAAAAATCACGAGCTTGATTCTTTACCATATCAAGCTCTTTATTTGCATCTCAACATTCATCTGACAATTTCTCAAGTAAATGTTCAGATGTTGATCAAAAGCCGAAAACTAAGAAGGAAAAAGACAAATTTTCAACCCTATAGGCTCGTATTAAAAAGCTAGAGTTAGGCAACCAGTACAAAACCGGTCAAACAAAAAATGGTCCAAAGTCTAAACCATTCTACAGATCACAATTTACAATACGTGGAAATCCCAAATACAAACATAACATAGCGTACACGTATGCTAAACCATCTTTCAAGAAGCGATACTTAAATCCGTATGACCCAAATTTGGTACGTCCCGATCAGTCTGTTTCAACCACAACGTCAAAATAATTACAGGCAAAATTATCGTGGTAATTCATACCAAAGACAAAATTACCATCAATTCTCGCGAGACAATCCTGCCGTTTTTTCGTCGCGTCCTCAAAATCGCGACACTTTTTGGACCAGAACAAAGATTATCAAAAACTTGGCAGCAATTCTTATAGAGATTATTCGAACAACAGGTATACCCGAAATTCACAGTATACCTGTGGAGTTAAGTACAATAATAGTGATGATTACGGCCAACACCGAAATAATTTTCAGACAAATTTTGTACAGCCTGAAAGAAATGAAAATTCCAACAAGGAGAATTTAAAATCATTAGAACAATAAATAATAAGAGGGCTTTTTACTGTTCAGGTCAACAAAGAAAATACAGCTATATGTGAAGACTCTCACGGTTCATTTTTGTAATAATACGTTATTACCAGAAATCACGACAGAAAATGATATCTGGAAAGTAAAATCAATCGCTGATTCCGGCACCGAAGCGTAATTAATCCTCAGTGATTTAGTGAAGAATAAGAAAAATATTCGTTATCGATCAGCTAAAGTTAAATTAATAACAGGAATTGTTTTGGATTTAAGCAGATACATAATGCTAAAATTCAAAATTGGTGAGTAAATATTTCAAGCACAAATTTTGTCTTGTAGATAACTATCGTTCAGATATTTTACTTGGTTTTTATTTGTATAAGCACAAAATTTTAAAATGGATTTTGAACGTAACACTATAACTTTACAATATTTTGGTAGGTTGCACCAGAAATGTGATGCACAGGAATATTCGAAAATTTGCAACCTTTCACATGCGACATGTACAGAGGAAAGAAAATAACACACAGTCTTATTATGTGACACCTAGGAGAAATTATCTTACGCCACATAGCAAGACTATCCTTCCACAGAAATTAATGTATCAAGAAAACCGGATCCGAAAATAATCTTGAACCAGATATATCGTTACAGCAAAAATATAACACTCTAGTTCCTAGAGCTTTATTTTAGACGATATTATGCAAGAAATTACCAATCCAAACAAGAACAAAATAGTCTTACCAAAACATACATTTCTCAGTATCGCAGAACAAGACGCTTTTTTTCATCTACAACCTATGGCACGCAAGACGAGAAAGGGATGTCTCAGGAAGAATTAAAATTCTTACAGGAGGACATCTCTGTTCGATTACACTAAAATCAAAATCAGCAAAGATGCTCCCGAAGATTTGCGAAAAGAAATACTACAGCTCTGTTATCAATATGCAGACACTTTTATCTGGACAAAAGAACGTCTTGGTAAAGTAAGATTATATGAACATTGAATTTTACTCAAACAACCATTTTTGCATCGTACTAAGTAATATCCAGTGAGAAATCACATAAATCTTTTATTGAGTCAAGGTCTGATAAAAAGATCGGAGTCCCCATGGATAAATCCCACTATTGTTCTGGTAAAACCGGATAACAGCATAAAAGCGGTTACAGGTTATCGTATGCTAAATAAGGATATATATATAAACTATATACTAAATTTCAGGCAGGGTGCACTATGCGTAATTCGATACCGCCAGTGATTTTCACTGTGTAGAGTTAACCAAAGATTGCCAGGACGTAACGGCATTTTCAATACCGAATTTAGGAACATTTTTCCTACACACCTTTGCCGCTTGGACTTAGCACCGTAACTTTCATATTTAATGGAATTTTAGGTTCATATTTAGATGATATGCTTATTAGCGTAAATGATCCATATGAAATGCCAAAAATTCTAAAATCATTGTCTCAAAAAATAACAGTAATTGGATTAAAATTGTGCTTGCCAAAAGCCCAAATTCTCGAAAAAGAAATTATCGCACTCGGACACATTATCAGTGCGAAGGGCATAAGCCTTTTACCCCAAACTGTTAATGCAATTCAAAATTTTAAACTACCATCAATATCGAGAATGTTAAGATCATTTCTCAGTCTTACCTCGTACGCACGGCTTTACTGTAAAAATTATTCACAAATCGTTTTTCCTCTGTACCAATTAATTCGTAAAAATATGAAATATCAGTGGACTTCGACAAGCTTAAGAAATAACTATTAGCAACAAGAGTTTTAGCGCCAAATAGCGAAAGAATTCGCTTGCATGTAGATGCATCTTCCCACACCGTTGGAGCAGTTTTGGAAAGTTGCAAAAGGACTGAGAATGGAGAAGTAGAAGAAAATTGGAAACCAATTAATCGTGTAAACTACCACAGTCATTTGTGAAACAGCCGATATATACGAAAGAATTGGAAAGTCTTACTATGGTTTTATAATACTTTCACTGTTATCTTCTAGGAAGTTATTTCACAATTTTATCGGACTTCAGATGTTGTGTCTGCTTTCAGAAGGTACAAAAGTGATTTGCAGTCGTAGAACGTTTGTGACCTAAAATTATGCAATACCATTTTGAAATTTAATTTATCCCATCAGGTAAAAAAAAACATTCTGATTGGCTAACTCGTTACGTTAATGACCCATCAAAAATAAATTGTGATGACCCGGATCATGAACTAGTTCTTCAGGCAAAAATTAGTTTCACAAAACCTGACGAGTCAAATGATGTCAAATGTATATCCGAATTCGAAAACATTGTACAGTTTCAAAAGTCCGACCAATTTTTGAACCCATTTACGACCATTTTTCAGGGAAACTATCCAATGATCCAACCTCCTCTACTTGACTTTTGCATCCCATCATAGGTTACAGAATCAATCACGGTTACAATATGTTATAATGACCATGGGCGGATTTATGGGGGGATTAGGGGCATTGCTCCCAAGTAATTTTAGAATTACTTTAAATGTTTCTTTCTAAAAGAAAGCTTCTCAAGTAATTTCTCCCCAGGGTCTCAATTTGTTCCTTCCCAGGGTATCTCCCCTAAATCCATCCATGATAATGACAGATTATTTATAAAACATACATAGGTTATTTTAAGTTGAACATTCGGTACAGAGAAGAGCGCAAGATGTTTGTATACTACAGAGCCTATTGTTAAATATTTATATTTATTCCTAGCCTGTTGTTAATTGCTCGCAAGGAAAATCAATAAAATGAACGAATATTTCTAATTTAAAAATGCCCTATAATTCTAGTTTCATTCTCCACATAGTTCCCATTATTCAGCATAAGAAAGATACTTCACCATTCCACAGCTATGGAATAACATTGCCACGAATGAATAATACGCTGTATTTATTCTAGTGCGCCTCTATCCGTGTGTATTTAGTTATTCACGTGCGTTTAGTTGATTAAGACACAACTTTCGAACCCTTTGTTAAATTATTTGGAACACACCTCTGTCTCAAACGCATATCTAATAGACCTCTGCAGAATTCAGTAGCTTGCATAGGTGCAAAATACCAATTCCTGTGTGTCCTCGTCAACACTTCGGTAAAGGACTGGGACTTTGTGTTAGTTTCGTGTGTGGGCTCATGAGACACGGTACAGTTATTTCTAGCCGATAGTTAGGATGTAGTGTTAATCTCATGAACCGTGGAAACCAGTTGCAAACAAGGCACCGTTCTAGCTAGAGGTGGTTGCGGAAAATGATCCCGTTACATGGGTTGGGTGCAAGGATCATTCTAATTACGGAGACCTCTACGCTGCAATGTTTTTGACCATTTGTACTATCTCATGTACTACCAGCACGATTGGATGTTCTAACTAGGATAATGTACCGAATGATGGGACTCAAATTGTTCATAATTAGTTCGAAATTGATGAGTTGCGTGGCCCCCATGTTCGCGTTCCGGGAACCCAATCGAATCTTTATGTATCGTGGTAAAAATCAACTTGCGTCTCTTATCCTGCTACTGTAAATACTAAAGACCTCTTGCGGATAACCACAGGAGATCGCTATCTAATGGAACAGTGACATATCCTGAGAAAAATATTTTTATAACATCATTTTATCAATTTAAAAAAAACACTGAACTGCTGAACAAGACTATATTATTCGTAAAAAATAAATTACATGTAACGTTTCGGCCTTCTAGCAAAGATCCTCATCAGACATACACTCTCTATGTCTGATGAGGATCTTTGCTTGAAGGTCGAAACGTTACTTGTAATTTATTTTATACGAATAATGTAGTGTTGTTCAGCAGTTCAGTATTTTTTGATCTTAATTGCAAGACGTGCAACTATCAGTGCGATTTAAACTCTAAGTGATGGAACTTCAATTTGAGCCCATAGTTCGCCTGAAATAGTTCCAAATTTCAAATCCAGGCGGCGCGCCGTTCGTTTGGTGCAAGAGCGTGCGCGAGCTTACAGCTTGTGTCGCTTGTATTGAGTGCTTTTTCGTGAGCTTTTATTAATTATTTTGAAATATTTATAGCCACGCTAGATTCTTTTGTTCCAGTATGTAATTTGGGGAAATTACGGGAAATTGTAGATATTTTTTAGACCTCCCGAGGATTGTGTAATAGAGAAATATCGCTCTATAGTAAAGAATAGAAAAATACTGTCATATGTACCCACTGCAACCTAAAGTAAGTTTCATAAGAAAGAGAGTGCAGTTGGATATGAAATTTGGAATAAATATATAGTAATAAATTAAACTAACCTAACCTAATACGAACTCGAAACCCCCACATACACACACACACACTCAATTAATATGATAATCTATAGTAGTCTGTACTCTACAGCATATAATGTAACGTACTTAATTTATTGAACAAATTACTTGCAGTCGTAAATTCAGATATGCTCATAACATTTTTCTATGTCATTTTATTTTTATATTTTTATACAAAAAAGGAATGGGGAGCACCGCCCCACCCTTTAACACCCCCAGAAATTAAATCATACATATACCGTAATATAATAATCCAGCCGAATAAAATATTCGGGATACAAATTAACACAAAAATCCACATTGACTCAACTGAATAGGAAATTTACATGAACGAAAATTAACCTTTAAGAAGAAAGAAACATGGGTCTCCTAGAAACGATTATCAACAACATTACGCACTGAGAGGTGTACATTTATCTTAAAACTTGAGATTACATTTACTAGCACCTATATGTAGGAATAAAACAGTTTGTTTGTAATACGAAAAACAATTTTTTTTTTTAAATTAGAACTCTAAAGATTTTTTAAATTAAAATATAACCACAGTTTTGTCAACATTCCCAACTTGTGTATTAAAAGCAAATATAAGGAGGGAAATGCCTTTGAATGTTAACCACAAACTCGAGGGAGGAAATCCTAATTCTAATGTATAGTACCGGTATTCTCTGAAAAACTTTGGTCAAATAAAATATACATACAGGCAACACATGAATACATTCATTCACAGTCTATTTTAAAATTCATCAAATATATTTGAAGCAGTGTTTCTTATAGAGATGTGACCAGACTGAATCGATCACCCCCAAGTAAAAACAAATTTTGTAAAAACAAGGGTTCATTGATTATTCTACTAGAATTACGCCCTCTCTCCTCGTTTACCCCCTCTAAAGATCTAAAAAACAGAACTCTTTTCCTGAAAGAAAGACTGAGTTGAAGAGGGAATGAAAGAACTACTACATATCAAAGGTGCCATAGAAAACGACATTCAAACGCCATATCCACGGTATTGAAAAGTTGTGCTAGAAGCACGTAAGCTCAAAAAACAAAAATAGCACACGGATACTTGGAAACCCGAGCATCCACAAGCTTTTGAGCAAGGTGTTCAGAATTATTTATGAGAATTTCTTTCAACTAGATAAGCTAGCTACAAGATTGGGTTCTACTGAACATACGACACATATCCACCCAAGTATTGGGATCTCTGGTCTCTGCACAGATCAGCAAGTGAGTGATGATTGATTTCCAGGAATCCGGACTTCCATCCTCAATCATGGGCGAATTTATGGGGGGCAATGCCCCCCCAGTCATTTCAGAATGACTTAAATATTTCATTATAAACGATAGTTTTTAAAGTAATCCCCCCCAGGGTCTCTCTCCTAAATCCGTGCCCATGTCCTCAATAAATTGAAAATGTTGTTGCATTACACCAAATGTTGTTTTCTTTTTCACGCAAGGGAAATGAAGTCTAAGCGCCAATTGCAAGGACGGAGTTTAATCTTAGTCTAAGTTAGGCCTAGGGTTGAACATCAATTTTCGAATGCACCAGCTTAGCCTACTAAACCAGGGTCTAGTCTAGGTCTACGTATTTTTGCAATCGGACGCAAGTCTCGCAAATTCATCAAGGAAAATAATGAAACTTCTTATTTTCCCCTTTTTTAAAAGTTTGTTCCAGCATGTTGTATCTTTTTTTAATTTCCGTACAATTTGAATAATAGACCTACTATTTATCTAATATATTTACAAAAATAATATTTCTAGTTAAAATTTGATACGTCCGTGCATCGCCTTGGTGTGTATAGACGTTCTCATCTCGTATCCTTTGCACCAAGCAGAGCCAGCACCACCAAGCGGCAGAAACAGTGAACTTCACGACTTCCCTCACTTAGAGTTTAAATCGCCCTGCAACTATGTTTTGTTGTCAGTTTATCAATTTACATCATAAAAAGCTTCTATTTGCTTGGTTTTATTAACAATTGGAATTTGTCTCTTGACAATGATATTGATGTTTATTATTCAATGATAAAACGTGGGAATATGACAAGTATGCACTTAAAAAATTCATTTTCGAGAATACTACCAAAATGTTCCGTGTTTATTCCTAAGATCAGTGTCTCCTCTCGAATATCCAGGATTCGCCTGTTTGGTGGAATCGATACAACATATACCTGCTGCACTTCGCCAGTCTGGAATGGGTTCTACACGATACTAATTAAATATTCTGTGAATTTTGATGAGGGGGTATATCAGCAATGGAAAAATAAGGCCTATTTTCTGATAGAGAGTGTATATAAATAGTAAATCCCTAGAGCAACAATAAATATTTTTGTAACTAAATGATCACTCAATAGTATATATTTATTTTCTATGCCTTTAGTCCTGAAACATATTCACCACGCTACATATTACTACAATAATGTATTAGCCAAAGATCATTTATGGAATATAAGGAATATCTTGTAACACAAATAATGTAAACATTTGCATATGAATAAGACTAATAATTAGTCTATAAATTCTTGTTTCACATTATATTTCTAGGTTCTTCCCCGGATGAAAATGTTGGACTTGCGAGTATACGAGGGTTAAGAATGTTTCGCCATTTTAAAATAATCGATATATATTACAAAACCAGCAATTTCTAATTCCACTTATAACTACAAAAATATACTTGCCTCCATAAAGGATGGACGGAAGAAGCACACAAACCAAGTGAGTTAAGGAATGCATGGAGTCCTGTCGTGGAGCTCAACAATTTACCTATTTAAAGAAAGTTGATCAACTACTAAAAAATGTTTGGAAGATGTAATGATATAGTTAAACAACAAAGACATTCTAACTTTGATTTGTATAATCGGCGCACTGAAATGTAAAATATATAGCAGAAAGCCATTAAAACAAGAAAAACGTCGTTTGTTTCATATTTACTTTACGAGATTCTATAATTTTACTTTGTCAGCATTGTGATACTGACTAAAGTTTTTTACTTTCAAGTATTGAATTATAGAATCTCGTAAAACTGTATATATGCTATTGAAAAATATATTCTAATAACTTAACTTATATGAGATGTTCAAACACACTGAAACCAGATTATATCTTTAAAGAAAAATGAGTAAATTAAACATTCCGAATGTAAACATTGTAACATTAACCAAATTATATAAATATATTGATATTTTAGTTGTTGACACAAGAACATGAATTGAATTGAATTTTATTGTATTTGTGGTTTTATGCATCTATGGCAAAGACTAAGATAGGGGAGGGAAAAGGATTCGGGAAGGTGTCTGCCAGGATTCGGGAAGGTGTATACTCAAGACGGCATTGCAGCATTTTCCTAGTGTGACTGAGAAAAACCTTGGAAAACCCCCAGTCAGGATCGTCGGCTGCTAGGACCGAACTCACAACCTCCCGAATGCTTCATCAACGCTCTAACACTAAGCTGCGGCGGCTCGGTGACACAACTACTTAATGTGTTCATATGAAAAATTGGGTTCCTATAGTAGTGCATTATCTGGCCAGGACATAAAGTCATTGTCAGTGTTGCTCAACTAAAGTGATTAACAAGCTAATAATTTCTACTGAAACGGTAACCAAATCTTATCCAGTGCCATTGTAAATCTTTAATAGATTCCTTCTATTTCAATAATCTCTTATTCACATCTGATAACTGTACATCACCTTACAATGCAGAAGTTTCTTCATCATGGCAACCAACATAATATAAAATATTTCATGCTTAAAACATAACATCAACCATAATCTGCATAATCCTAGAACTGCTTGAATAATTCTACAAATGTTTCAATACTTTTAACATTTATATAGCGGGAACTAACTGAAAACACGAGATTTGAACTCAACACTTTTGAAAACGACAATATACAGCTAAATCACTCAAGATAAGAGTACTGTAATAAAGCTTGAAAATTATCCATCTCGCTAAACTGAAAAAAAGTCAAGATTTATATAAAAGTGTGAAGTTCTCTTATTCCAATCTATCACACTGTAAGATCAATGTAAATAAGTTTTCTGACAACGCCTGATAAATTGGATTTTTTTTTAATTTTGGGCCGTTCTAGTAACTATTGAGTGCTGCCCGTCTCCAGCTCATTAGCGACTAAGATTTATATCAAAACGGTACATATAACAAGTTAAAATGTGATGTCATCAGGATTTTAGTGTTGCAGAGCTGGCAATATTTTAATGGCATTACGACGATTTATTGAATATTTACTATTTACCAGAAATAATAAGCATTATGTGTGAAGCACGAAACTCAATTTTTCAAACTTTAAATATTATGCCAAATTTCACGTTGCATATGTTGATTTTCCGCGTCTGGCCTGATACAATACTTCGAGTTTAAAATGCTATCTTATGTGCTTCACAATATATATTATCACTGGGGAATACCAAATAATTAATATACCGTTGTAGTGCTATTAAAATGTACAAGGTTTGCAACCCTGAAAAACTGATTATATCACATTTTAACTTACTGTATACATCTTATTGCTATAGCATCATATATTTTAATTAAGCTTCAATTTAGGCTTAATATTAGTTTTAAAATCATTTTCTAGTAGTTTAGATAACGAGCAATAAATGGTGGTGAGACCTGTTTTAAGAAACGAATTCAATCAATGTTGATAGCATTAACATCCAGGTGTAATTTAGTCAAGAACTCGATTTCCCGAACTTTCTATCACCACTAATTGAATCACTGGAAGCAATAAAAGAGAACAATTATTAGTTCAACATGAACTCACATTCTGTAATTGATAGGTATAAAGATATGAGCCACCTGTATCATGAGTAATTGGGGAACAGGAATCAGAGAAGACATAATAGGAAATCAGTAGATAAAGAAACAGAATACCGATATCAATATCGTAACACATTTGAAGAGCACAATTTCATGATTATGGGGATAACTGTGCCAAAGCCGGAATGGACTCATTGTTAACAAGAGTCGATATCCGATAGTCAATATCTATTATTGATCTTATTTAACCGAACGTACATGCTTAAATCCAAATGTCTCAATTAAACACATGACCTGTCCCAAGAATCTGTTTTCTCCCAAATTTCTACTGCAAAATTGTATCATCCGATTTCATCATCTTCCTGCCCATGACCTGTCCAATACATGCAAATAAATAGTCATTACTTCTATCCCTCGATGCCGAGTATTACTTGGGTTCTTCTGTATACTTCGCGTAAATCTCCGAGATGGTTCGTTTATCTTCGATTCCAATTCAGTTAATTTTGTGATAGTTGAACTCCAAGATCTTCGTTTATACAAGTTCAGTTTCAACGTCATTTGGACTTAGTGAAATGTGTGCATTGCGAATAAAATGTAGTTCTCTATCAGTGCATCCGGACTCCTAGCTCAATGAAGAGCCACCACTAACATTCATGAAACCATCATTAAACCATCTAACAAATTGAGTCCGTGTGTGAGACTTTTCAGCAGCAACGACCGCCCGACTTTCTGCGAAACTGATTATGCGTACTGGAAATTGAATTCCTGTTGGTTCGATTATCCTTGATTTAGTTACTACCTATATTCAGCACATCTTTCCAGCCTAGGTGAGTTTGTTTATCATGTGTTCTCTTATGGTTTTATTGCCACATATTATGGGGATTCTACAAGATTGGAATTAAGGCTTAATTTTTAGGTTGTATTTTATCTGAATATTAATCTGTCACCTTTCAAAGACGGAGTTTGAAAATTACAGTATTACAGTATCAACCCATTTTTTTAATGTTATCCTTTAACTAGAACTTTAACTTACATGTTAGTATATAAGCGAGTGGATTCAAAATAGCCGCCCAAATATCATTTTCCACACCATTTGAGCTAGAGAAATAAAATTTTAAGTGAAGATGTACCGTTATGAGTAAGTCATGACAATATAATAAAACGTTAAAAAGTCCTTATCTTTAATCCAAAATGGCCGCCGAGGACATTTTTCAAACCACTGAATCTAGCAAAACCAAATTAGGTATAAAAGGGCAACACTAAAAAGCAGAAAGTAATTATTTAAATAAAAAAATTATATACCACGTTTTTAAAACAGACTAAAAAGTATAACATATTTTCTCCTAGTCCCATACAAATTTATAACCCCATACAGATTCCTAACTCCATACAGATTGTCCTGAAAATTTGTAATTTTTTATTAGCTGTGAAAATACTTGTAAAATTTAGAACGAAAAACGTGGGGTCCATGCAGCAGATGATTAAAGAGTGTAGGGAGTAGCTGTCGTTGATAAAACTCAACAACAGTTCATATCATTTGCACCGCAACAAAATTGTTAGTGACTTAGGTGAACTATTCATGCATCAATTATCTATTGCATGTACCTCAAGTTTTTCGTTCAAAATCTTGCAAGTATTTTCATAGGTATTAAAAATTTACAATCGCACATTCTCAGGACAATCTGTATGGAGTTAGGAATCTGTATGGATCTAGGATAAAATATTTTATACTTTTAGTCCGTTTTACAAACGTGATATATTAAAACGCTTTTTATTTAAATAATTTTAACATACACTTTACGATTTACAGCAAAATATTACATTATTTCACATTGTACGTAAAAATTAATTTTGGGCTCCACATTGGGAGCCCTGTGTCTCGAAAACGAAGCTAAATTCGACGAATGGCAAAGATACTTCTCCTGTTAAGTGAGGAAATCATGTGCGGAGTATAACTGTCAAATTCCATTTCTGTGCTAGAAAAGAGAACCAACTTTAGACTCGACATTTGAACCGTGTACGTGAAGCGAAATTTTACAAGTAACAAAGATGCCTATTTTCTTCTTTTGGAGTCACAAATTCATGTGTGAAGTTTGGCTGTCGAATTAGTTTTGTGGACTCCAACGATATTAAAATTCAAATTTAGAATTAAAAAAAATAAACTTAAACTTCTCACTTAGTTCTGCAATTTGGGAGCTAATTTTTACGTATATTGTATAACGTTAAGATGTCTTACCAATGGTTATAACATTATATGTTTTCGAAGCACACTTCTTGATAGTGTCCCTTGTAAGATTTAGTTTATCTCTCATTGTTTAATTAGTTTCATGGCATTTTTTTTACGTTTGGTTGAGGATAGGTTGTAAAGACCAATTAAAAAGCAACAACGAAACATAATGCTAAGTGATATAGTACAAATACCAAGACGTTTTTCTAAGCTTCCTCAAAATACTTCAGTTTTGGATTTATTCTTAGTTCCGTCTTGGCCTGTTACATAAACCAACATCCAATTGAAGCAAGATTGCTAAATGACTCGGTCAGATTAAGAAGGATTATAGTTCACCTGATGTTAGTTTTGGAGAACAATAGAAAACTGAAGAGCTGAGGGAGAGAAACGTGGATATGAATGAAAGTTGATTTTGTGTTAAAGTTCAACTCTCAAATTTACCTCCATGTATTTCATATTTTTAACACCGCTATAAGTTAGTGACTCTTTGGGCTTTTGAATCTAAACTTTCTTAGCGGTATGTTGTCATTATTTAGTATTTGTTACGAGTGCAAAATCTTTTTTAAAGTTCACGCACATGGTGTTCGTTCACCACAGAGCCTTCATGGCATCAGCAGGGATCGGACGACCAACACACTGTAAAGAGTGGAATCACAAAATCGAGGAATGTTACCCCGCTTTAGGGAGAAATAAAAACAAAAAAATAGCGTTTTGTTGCAATTACTCTTAAATGTGGATACAGCGTAAGCCCTTTATTGGCAAGAATGGTGTACCATCCTTAAATCCATTTAAAAGTTTAACATTTTCTTTGTAATAGCTTAACGTTAACTAAAAATGGATTGAAACTTGCCAAAGTGTTTTGTCGGTGCACGTTCAACTTATTTTACGCTTAAAATTATGTCATTTTCTGATCAAAGTGACTAAACTGGACAATTTTGAGGTTACGTACTTTGTTGGATGAAGTTTAAGCCTTGTTTGGATATCCTATAATCCAATAAAAGGGGTAACGTTACTTGCTTCTCTCTGAACATTCCGCTATTTTAAATGTTTATATTGTTTTTACACTGCGAGCAGTAACCAGTTCACTGGTCGACCAAGGACGACAAAGATTGCATTCGCGGAAAGAGGAATTAAGGTGGGTATATATATATTTAGCCTGTAGCAAACGTATCTCTTCTTTTTTTTTCTGTTGTTTTGTTTTCACGAAACAATCCTCGTAGTAAAAATATGATAATGGTTAACCTCCTTCGCAGTAAGATCCTACCTATAAAATATAACTGGAAAAACTATGAGAACTAACTGCCTTCGTAGAAGAGTGGCGAAAGCACCTGATCAAGTGGACCCTGGATCGAAACCTGACCATCTCAACTTATTAAGAAACATATATATTTAAATGAACATTGCATTTTTTGTTTTTTCTTTCAAACAAAATGCTCACCTTCAATGCAATACGTTAGAAAAATCATAAATATAATTTTCATAAATATAATATTTTCGCCTTTTGCTTCTGAACCCTGTTTTTGGCGCGTTACTGCAGTGGTTGGTATTTGCTTCGCTTTAATCTCTTAGTCATTGTTGCCTTGTTTGTTTATATTTCTCACAAAGCGTAAGACGTTCTTCATCATCACTTAGCTTGATTTTCTGGTGTTTCAAAATATTGATAATACCGATTTACAAAAAAAAAAAAAAAAAAAAAAAATCGGACTGTAATAATTCCCGTGGAATCTCGTTACTTCCAACTTGTTACAAAGTATTAAGTAATATTCTCTTATCACACAAGTGCTTACGTAGATGAAATAATTGGAGATAACCAATGTGGATTTAGTAAAACTATAGTTATACGTTTCATCAGATCCTTGGCTTGAGACAAATCTTAGAGAGGACATGGGATTAGAATGAAACTGTTCACCTGTCATTTATCTATTTTAAGAAATCGTATGAATCTATCAAAAGGGAAAAGTTATACATTATCCTGATACCATTTGAAATTCCGAAAAAATGTTTCAACTAGTGAGGATGTGTCTCAGCGACTCCATAAGAGGTTTTAAAAATATAAGAGGACAAAAAGGGACTAACATTGAATCGTATACACGGATGTTGTAAATTTAATAGGGAAAGATATAGATACAATACAAAGCAAATTCGATGTCTTCGATGTCTTCATCGACCTCGTGCGATGAAATAGGTCTACAGGTAAACACAGATAAAAAAAATTCTTGACAGGAAGCCGAAAGACAGAGAATGAAGGAAATTAAAACATAGACCTAATTGTTAGGGATGAAATCATAAAGAAAGTAAACAGACCTAAATGCTTAGGAGCATATGTAACAAGCACAAACGAGGTCACGGAAGAAATGAAAGTCACTTGGTATCGAGAAAGGCATGCTTCTATCTAGTCCAGAAACTTCTAACATCGCGATTAACAGCAACGAAATTGAAATTGAAAATAGACAGAACAGTTATTCTGCCGGTAACACGTCACGGTTGTTAAAATTGGAGCACCACCCTACCAGATGAACATAAATTACGTATGTTTGAAAATAAGATCTTATGAAAGATATACGAGCCGAAACGGGACGAGATGACTGAAGAATGGAGGTGACTGCATAATGAAGAACTCAAAGGATTTTACAACCCACCCGATGTTGTAAGAATAATAAAGTTGCGACGACTAAGGTGAGCAGGCCATGTAGTTCGGGTGAGGGTGAAAAGACAATGTTCTATCGTGGTTGTTAAGCCAGAGGGAAAGGGACTATTGGGAAGACCCAGAGGACGTTGGGAAGATAATATTAGAAGGGATAATTGAGAAGTAGGTGTTTGTGCTGAAAACTGGCTCGATGTTCCACAGGATAGAATCCAATAGCAAACGTTTTTACTTTGGCGATGAACTTGCGAGTTCCGTAAACCATAGTATGATTTAGCCCGTCTTGACAACTCTGCCAGTGTTGAATCCCTGACATAATGAAAAAAAAAAGAGGTTTGAAATCGAAACCCTGAATAAATAAATTTATTACATTTCGGATACGAAACAGAATATGAAATTATCATGGAATTCAGTAAGTTTTAGTCATTAAGTACAGTAAATTGTTCTTAAATCGTTTACTATTTCTATCATTCTCGCTTACCATTTCTACGTGTTCTTATTGTTATGTGGGAAGTAATTTTTATGTAATATCTACATGCAAATCCGGGATTCTCAAAATTCCGGACTTGCCTTGACTTTGATCTGCACAGCAAAGGCTAAACCTGGTGAGTCTGCTAATCCGCGACATTTGGCAGTCCTAAGAAAAAAGGGCTAGTGATCGACGTTAAACATATAGATTTCAGTTTCATAACATCTCACTTCACACACGTTACTGAAGCATAGAATTTTTAATTATTTTTCCATATCTTATCCACCCTTTGTGTATGAAAACATCGTGTAGCCTTAAGATTCAAATTACTACACCAAAACTTTTAACGAGTTTTTTAAATGTTGTGCATTGGCACGTGAACTTTCTGGCAATACTAAAATTGATTAAATAAATATACCGAAAGATTTATTAAGATCAGCTGACTTGCCCACTTGTTAGTGCTGGATGAACATTAACCGTTGTGCTACTGCCACAACAACTTGAAAAATGCTTGAAAGAATACTGAAATGGCAGGGCCCCCGGAAAGTCCCGCCCTTAGGAATGACCACTCTCCAACTTCTACTGGCGATCACCGTATGCACATGCAATTAAAACATCTGTCGTGGGTGTGGATGCTACTATTTCTGTCTTTCGGAGACATTTACCGTGAGTCGGAATGTGTATAAGAGAGGAAAGAAGGGGAAACAAGAAGATAGAGAAACGCGAGAAGAGTTTTCTGGAAGAGGGCAAAAAACAGAATATGCATTACTGTATATTCTGTAAAAATCCCTGTATCGGTTCAAACTAGATAGTTTACCTAGTAAGCCACACATGCAACAAGGGTGGGGAAACCCAGGTAAAAGTCTGTAATGACTCTAATCTGATTTTGCGTCCTATAAGCAGTGTTTCTATCATGCAAACACACACACAATCACACAAGAGCACACATGTATATTTACAGAATCCATCGTCTAAGGGTGTACCTGAGATCAAAATATGAGGAATAGAAGGTTAATGAGACGTAACTACCCGTATTAAAGTAATTTTCCAATATTCGTCTTTTTTAAAAAATAAATAAATAAAGACACACATTCATTCTCAACACATAGACGTATGCAAGATTCCATTCACACTAACACACTTTTAATATACATAATAATGACAATAACATGTAAGTCTATAATCTAAAGTTTTATTTATTTATTTATTTACTGTGATCATAGTGGACAATTGTATGCAAGTAGCTAGCTAACTGATTTAATTACAATCTATGGTTACTATTATGGAAGAAATAGATTGAGTGACGTTGATCAAGATGATTCAGATTGTGTAATTGATTGACTGATTAGCTATATTCTGTGGTTATTGTTATGGAAGGAATTAATTGAGTAACATTGAATATATTTGGACGGTATGATTTGTTTCATTGAATAATTGATTGAGTGAACGATTTAGTCTTTTTTTATTATTTATTTAGTGATTGCTATGGGTTGGTTAGTTTCACTAGGTTTTTATGATGTCATTTGACTGACAGTTATTGAACATACTTATATATTGGTTTTACCGTTGTTTAGGTGGATTGGGGTACAGTGCATGTAACGGCCGCCTGTGTTTGTAACTATTTAAAACTTTATCTGATCCAAGACCTGTGATGAGATTATTGTCTACCGCGTTCACATTCTCATACAAGGCCATTGTTAGATCTCCAACATGATTAAGAATGGTGTCAATGTTTAATCTACGGTGAAGATATGTCATTCGCGTGTACCGCGGACACTTTGAGACAACAACTACTACTACTTATACTATTTGTAATATTATGGAAATCTAATAGTATGCAAGTGATTGAAAAAAATGGTTCGCAACGCTGACAACTAGGCCGTCTGCAGTGTATAGGTTACCTCTATGACCTATCTCATTGCCTAAGTGCCAAATTTGGTTCGGAGAAGTGACGCGTTATGAGAGCAATTTGAAATATTAATTTTTGAACTTGGTTACAAACGTTGACAACTGCCTGCGGTAACCAAGGAATAGCTATGACCTATCCCAGTAATTATATGCTAATTTCGTGCCAAAGAAATTCAATTGCATGTTAGCAATTTGAGCAACTTAAATTTTGAAATTTTTTGGGAACCCGGACAACAGCCTCGCATGGAGTACGAGCACGATCTGTTCTCTAGGTATCTGCTTAGTTTAGTTCGAATACGCCCAACGCTGATGGAGCAATTATTAAAGTATTGGAACTGGTTGTCAACACTAAAGACTTTTACACATGCGGCTTCTATATGTACTAGCAACTAATGCACAATTTATTCAATAAATGTATCCACATTTATGCTAAAATTTTATTTAAATCTATGCTGATACAGTTTTAAAAAAATAATTTTTAATTATTTTGCAAAACTGATACTTCCGATGACTTTATATACTTCTACGCCTTTTTTGTGGAACGAAGAAACATGTGTGCCATATATTTAAATCCATCAAGGGGTGTGTGTAATTGTATAGCGTTTAAATAAACAACCTTATAGTTAGACGCTGTGATTCTAACTACTGCAAGAGCTCCAAAGATAATTTGAGAGATTCTCAGACACTTAAACGCTCATTTCTGTACAAAAATTGTTAGCTACAGTGGCAAATGGGAACTTAAGGATGCGAATAACCACAGTATTTCCTATTAAATCGAATATTGCTTATGCATTATTTTGATGTCGTTATGTCAAATTATATGGAAGACATTTTGAGATAAAAAATTTAAATAGGTTGTGAAGGCAGACAGCTGAGGTACTTTTGACCGGGAACGTCAACTTTATGCCAAGTTCGGTGTCGCTACGTCTAACATAATAGAAGAAATTTTGAAAATTGAATTTTATAGAAAATAAGTTTCAACATTGACCTTCGAAGCGTATGGAGACGGGAAAATCCAAACAATATTTCTATTGTCCAATTGTGGAAGTGCTACATCTACAGAAATGGAAATTATGAAAAAGTGAATTTAATGAAATGGGTTTCTAGCACACTGACACATTGTACCAATAAGACGGTTCAGGCGGCTCTGAGTTAGTCTAGCCAAGATATTTCCAAATATATCCTAACTACCTGCCTACACCTTTGGATCGTGTTTGCCATAGATCAATTGGTAGAGTTTTTGTCCCGCATTTGGGAGGTTCTAAGTTCGATACCAGTGTCCAGCCATTCTGACTGTTTTCAACGGTTTTCCTGTAACACCAGACAAAAGCTGGAATTGTATCTTCAAATTATTACTGGCCGACTCCTTCCCACAATCTTTCTGCTACATTATCTCAGCCTCACCCATAGATGCTTCAATTCAACTTGAGCCCTTCCAACGATACCTGAGTCTTGTTTTACCGGCTCCATGATGTATGAAGCATCGGCATCTCACATGTTACTGTCTAAGGTTAAGTTTGTTTCTTGAACATTGAACTACTAATGTGTCAACCTGTAAAATTTTTGCAGCCTTTTTAATTCATTTCGCTTCAGCATTCCTCTTAGATAACAATGCTGTGAATAGTTCATTTACGTTTTAGTATAAAGATGAGATGAAACCGCATTTCTCCATATTCAACACCGACACATTTTAGACAGTTAAAATTCGCTTCTCGATACTCAATTTTTTCTCAAACAGTGTTATGTAAAGTGACTAATATATAGACCTGCTTTAATTGCAATACATAAATACTTATAATATTTTCCAATCATTAAAACCCTTTTACTTCATTAACGTATTGTATTTTACATATTTATATTAAGCGAAAACTACCTAAGAACCAAAAGCAAACCAAAATCACAGTAGAAAGCAGTACGCAAAGAGAGTGTAACTGTTCGCAAGTGAACTGAGGTTTGTATCTTTTCAGATATATTAGCTGTACCTACCAAGCGGCCGTAGCTCAGTTGGTGAAGTGTTGGTACATATTTGGAAGGTCCTGGAAAGGTTCAAATGCCCGTCCCTCTTGACTGAGTTTCTTCTGGGGTTTTTATTAGTCGCACCATGAAAATGTCGGGATTTTACCTATAAAGAAGACCTCGCATGACTACCGTCTAACACCCACTCCCTCTCTCTGTCCCGATCTGAGCTTGAGGTACCTAATAGTCATAAATAAATTCAAATTCAGCTACTGCCAGGTGCTCTTGAGAACAAGTTCGGTACTAATTGATTTTGGAGTTTAATCAATTGTTTGAAAAGTGATTAAAAAGTATTTTGTCCGAAATTCAGAGGTTTGTTTCCTCTCACCTGCACGAGAGACAAAATCTACTTCCGAAAATTTATAGATCAGTATTAGTTTCGAAACTGGAGTCACCGAAATGTTGGTGGCCACTTCAGAAATGATTTATTCTTCATCACCTAATAACGACCTAAGGCGTATTAGCAAATCTCAAAGCAAATGCCGACCTAGTGATCGTGTGGGCTAAGGCGTCAAGACAGCGACTCAAGGTTCCGGGTTCGAATCCCGGGTGGGACATGGATGTTTGTGGATTTTAGAAACTTAACAGCTAGAGGACAATCGAGACGGGCCGAAGTCTTTAGTTACTCAAATAGTCCAAAAATATATTTTTTTAAAAAGCAAATTGTCCAAGGATTGTATTTTAGAAGTAGAATATGATTAGATACTGTAACACAATGAGGATTTTCAAAGTAAGATTTCGTTGTCAAATAATTAGTAATTATGTAGAAATCTAGTATAAGCTATGTTGACAAATATTTTTCAAGCTGTAACAAATGCATTACTTCCGTAGTTGCTGGAGCTGCATTGTTACATCAAAATGCAAAAGGCTTTAATTTCCTTACAGCGTAATTTATTAAAATTACCCACCAGAAGTAACTGAGAAAGTATTTGTTGTAACTTTTGAAAAACAAGAACAAAATATATTATTATTACGTATGCTAAATCCAATGATGATATTTACTAACACAGTGGCACACAAGAAATTACTCCTCGCAGTATATCTTTGAAACTAGTGAATATTAAGTGTGTTTGTTCTAAATTTCTTGAAACAGCCACCGAACAAGAAGTTTTCGAGGTACCTTATTGATATGTTCATCTGTTTCGCAACTACAATACTACAGTACATTAGATGCCTAAATGTTACAGTGAAATAACACAGATTTCGTTAGTCGGAAATAATTTCGAAAGTATTACACGTAGGTGTAGAAGATTTAAAAAAACAAACAAACAAAAAAAAAACTATAAACCCTCATATGGAAAATTAAACTGTTACGTGAAACAAAACCGTGGCATACAGAAAACATATGTAAGAGGTTTTACCTTAAAAATGAATGAAAAATGGAGACAATTTTTATTTTGTTCCAAACAGTACATAATTCTAAAGATTTCTGTTGGATTTGAATTTCAATTTCGAATTTTTTATAGCTTTTAGGCATCTGAGGTTCAGGCCGACATTTCTGTTCAAAACATATATTTTTTATCATTTCAGCTAATGCCGCGTAACCATAAGTAATAATACTCAAATTTAAATTGCCTTCTGTTGCTTCTACAAGTAAGAGTTAACGAAATGTTCTGAAGAAATATTTAGAATTATGTAGAATTTCAAGGGAAAGGAAGATGTCCTTCAATTTATATTTTACATTTCCGAGTGGAACATGCATTCACGTATTTCCGGTACGCCTCTAGGATCCAAAATGTAGCATTTCGATTTTCCATATTTTTTTTTCTGGTTTATTTTCTTGGCTCATTGTTCTACAGCCACAACTTTTCGATTTATTAGCGCTGAATGAATTTGATGGCATAATATTGAATCAGTAACGATTCGATATCGAAGCTAACTAACAGTGGAAAGTTAAAAAAAAAAAGTTTATACTAAAATTGTCCAGTATTGAATTATAATATTAAAGAAACTAAATATATCTCACTTTCCATTTGAATATTTCTAGTTGATGCCCCGTAGAATATTCCGTGTACGCCACTGTTTTTCTCCATATGGATTGATCAACTTCTTTGTCACAAAGCTTCATAACAAATGTGCTAAGCTGCTGATTGTGGACAAAATCACGGATATAACCTATATATTTGGCTCATTATTACTTCAGAGTCACACATACCATTACCATATAACATGCTGATTTGTTTCTTAGTCTATGCAACAAGAGCTAAATTTCTGCCTGAAATGGAGTAACTGGAGTTATCTGGTTCTTGCAAGTTTCCTCTCTAATCAAAATTGTTTAAGCCTAAGGATTTGACACATAAGAAACTTACCAACTAGTTTCCTTTTTTAGTTCTTGAAGTGCAAACAAATAAAGAAGCTGATCTCAGCAAGTATAAGGAATTGTATGATGTAGTAGTCACTTCACAGAATCAGGAATACCAACAAACTGCTGTAATCTTTGCTAAAAATTAACAACAAAAAAAAAGTAACTTCCTGCTGTATCAATGTCTATTTCCTTTCGTGCTATTTCCAAATGCTTCCTATCTCTTCAATACCTATCACGTGACATATGTGTCGATTCACTTATATAACGTAGACATCCAACGGGAAATTCCCGACATTTCTTTAAAAAGTATTAACTTATCTTACAAAGGAGGCGCAAAGACGAGGATCTTTGTTCAGTATGTTCAAGCTCCATCTATATCTGCAAATGAACTGAGGTCAAAAGTCATTTACATATCAGAGAAGAAGCACTTAGTTGCATCTCTGCTATCAGCCAGACTTGACCTGCTTATATGCTTGACTTCATTTATATACAGACGAGCATTACAACGAACACGCACATATATAATTAATATTGTTAGTTCATCCAATTATTGAATCTCTATTATTACCATTACGTATTAGTTAATTTATTATGTATGCAAAAGATATGTCGCTTTGCTCTAGGGCGACCACAATTCTGCTGATTATCATGTTCGAAAGATAGAATGAGGCGCCTTATTCTAGGTACAGCCCTTGCATTCAAATTCCATATGTGAGGAAAATGCTATAAAAGCTAAGTCAAGAAGTACAATAGCGATCTGCCTACTATACCTGATGAAAAACATAACTTACACGAATAATTTCAGAATACATTGCGCTACAAATACATCATATTTTGAAATTATCTTCGATTCGTTTTAAAACACTATTTAGCATATCGTCGTCGGAACTGCATATTATGAGATTTTCATAAAGGTCAAATAGGCTGTTTCTGGAACACAATTTACGTACTGAAAATTAGCTATATCTAAAAAAAAAGTAGAGGTAATTTCCATTTTTTTTTTACATTTTACACAGTACACAAAACTACAAACTTAAAAAAAAACACATCAGAAATTTAAAATGACACATAGGTAGGGTTGCCAACCGTCCGGTGTTGAACCGGACAGTCCGGCATTTAGGACAATTCTCCGTTGTCCGGTTACAAGTTTAAATCGGAGGCATAATGTCCGGTTTTGAGAGATGTTTTCTAAGACTTATGATGTTATCATTTAAGTTAAAGTTCGGATATAAAAATTTTACTCTCTAAGTAATGACTCAGAGTTTTCGAGTTTGTAGTCTCACAGTGTTAATCGACCTGAGCCAAAGTTGTCTAAGTCCTTAAATAAAATTCA
>JAGDQP010012643.1:0-16201 GCA_022664845.1 Lepisma saccharinum
ACCTTGATTCAAATATTGATATTTTCGGATCTGAAAACACTTTCCATCGAACGCTAAATACAAATATGCGAGTTATTCCTCTTGTGTAGTATAATCGTTATGTTATTTATATCAATTGCTGTGTTATGTGTTGTTTAAAATTTAATTTCATGTTATTTAGTTCTTAGTAAAGTTATTTAGTTTGTAGTGAAGTTATTTAGTTTCTGTCTAAAATGGCAACTCAAGCTGTATCTGAAACTTAATAATAAATAAATAATGCGAAAATAGCATTTTACATGTAACGATTTGTTTGCTTTTAGAAGATTGGTACCCACACCAGTACTAGATTACTGACAAAAATGCCATTCGAGCTTATCGGGTCCACTTGAAAGTCATTCATAGATAAAAATAAAAAGCACAAATTGTTTTGTGTGCAACTTGTAAGAAAATTATAGTTGAAAATAAGTCCAAATGTTCTGAGAATACCCTACCCAGAAAAATCCAGCATGCCGTGATCTACGTCGGTTCTCGGGAATCTGATTATGAATATTTATCGGCGGGAGGATTTTTCAACATACGGCTGGGAGTCTATGTAACTCTTTACTTATCCTGTGATTTTTCACATTAAGCGATAAAACTAGCTTTGGTGAAAACTAGCGATACGTTTATTTTGTTTCCCTTGTTGATGTATAGACACGACACATTGTGAAATTTTTGTGAAATTGCTATGAAAAACAAAATCTTCATTCTTGTGTATACTTCAGTCCGCTCCCAAATGTTTTCCCCTGGCCTGTAAAACACATACACACACACATACACTATCACTCCCAACATCTGAAACAATTGAAAAATATACAAGGTCTGTGTAAAGGAAATTGCGTTTAATTCAGATGCAACCTATTGTATCATTAGCCCAGTTTCCTTTGCTGTAACCGAATTGGTCCGTACCTACTCTTTATCTTCTTTTCAACCTAATCACTGCTAGTCTTGCCGCAGTCATGGTAACAAAACATAAAACTGATGTCATACAGGGTGGAATTATTCCTTACACTCTTTTGCAATACTTATTTTTGAGTTTAGCCTTAAGATCTTCTGTCTCACGTCTCCCTATTTCACTGGATTGGTCATTCCCTATATTGCACCTAAGACCTGCCGGAATACCGTCATAGCCCGGTATTTTTTCTTTTCCTTGCATTTCATCGTTAATAGCTCGTTTAACTTGTTACCTTCATTCCTCGGTTCTTTTCTGATTGAGCTCCTGTAGTCTCAATACATTTCAATGATCGTGAGTGCCTGCTGTGTAGTTATTTTATCCCACTTTTTTTTTTTTTTAAATTCCACAATTTGGTGGTGGTTCTTTTAAAAAAAAAACTTTACTATCTCGACTGTTTCATCGCAACAGAATCTAATCCAAGTTCGATTGTTAGCAAGATGACTTTTTAAAGTTTCAGATCATTAACGTATGCAAATTTACTTTTTACTCATTAACTGTTGTCCTTTGCTACTTCTTCTTTCATTAACCTTGGTGCACGTGCGTTATGTTTCATTCTTGGTGCTCATGAAACACCTCATATAGTTTCATCTGCGTATTTGTGTGTGCATGCAACTGGAACTGGAGTAACCAGTCTCCTACCAGGCGCCTCTTCAGGTGGCGGATAAGGAAATGTTTACCAGATATCGTGGGTACCGGAAATATCGTAATGTGGACCAAAACCAGCACTGCTGCCTTGCAGTTAGAGGGATCTACTAACAAGTAACACTATTTCAAGTGGACACTCAGATCTAGAAGATATATATATCTTTAAAATCAGCATAGAAAACTGAGTTTGTGTGTGAAAGACTAGGTGTCATTGGCCACCAGTAGTTGAAGAGAAATTGGCGGTTAAAGTTGTGCATTGCATTTTTGTGGTACGCCACTTATGGAATATCTGGCGCTATTTTATACTCAGTGCCGCGCACTACGGTGATATCACTGATATTCCCACATCGTTATACCTATATCCACCCTGATTGCGACACCGATACGTGATTAAAATTGACTAGACTCTGTCAGACTACATACCCCCTGAATAACTTTACACATAGTATTCGTGTGCCATTGTACGGATTGTACCAAATTCTACACTTGTACCAGTGTAGGTCTCTGGTGACTGTGAGTATATAGCAACATGCAGCCATCAGTGTCATTTGACTATGTGTCACCGTAGTACGCTGTATTGAGTGTAAACTAGCGCCAGATATTTATAAGTAGCGTACACAAATAATAATAATGAAAACTTTTCGCGCAAATTTCTCTTCAACCACTGGTATCTTTTACACATAAACTGTTTTTAGTGCTGATTTTAAAGATATATAATAAATCACAACCATATGAGACCTCTCCCCGAAGGGAGGAGCTGGTCTACTGCTCCCAAGCTGACCAGACGGGTTGGGAGAGGAGAGCCGAAGCTCTCACCGTGATCGCCACTATCTTTTATTCACAGCAGCTCCGCAATTTTCCTCACGATGCTGGGCCAACACCGAAATTTTTTGAGCCCCCACCGGGAATCGAACCCGGGACCACTTGCACTGAAGTCGAGCGCACTACCGACTAGGCTACGCAGGAGAGCTCTCTTTTTCTTTTATATATATATATCTTCTATGTCTGAGTGTCCATTTGAAATAGTGTTAGTAAGGTGGAAAAATCATGGTGGACGGAAGCAGTTTCAACGTTACCACTGAGGATGAAGGTGAATAAAACATTGGCAAGCCTCAGAGATGGACAGAGGCAGGCATCTTTACTACAATGTGGAAAGCAGTGGGAAGCCACCACAGTAGTTTCCCTAGTTTAAAGGCACAATATTTCCGGAGGTAAACTATTCCCCTATTCGGATCTCCAAAAGGTGGGATACCTTGGGAGAAGTTATTGTACAAAGAAAGAAAGACAAGATTAAGAATCGGCACATGGAACGTAGTGAATGTAGTAAGATTTTGTGAAGTAAGATGATAAGGAACTGTTTAAATTCTAGATGAGAAATATGACGGTTTTATTCGTGACCGGAAAGAAGGGGAAGAAGTAGAGTAGGCGTATTCCTTGGATATCATGGAAGTAAACTTAGGAGTACATGATGCTGGTAAGGCCGAAAGGAAGAAGAAAGGATCTGGTTAGAATACAGATATGCATGACTACAAATAAACATACGGAAGGAAAGGTGGAAATAAACTACGAAAATCTGGAAGAGTTGATTCAGAGAGAGCAGAGGGGCGCATGTATCATACTGATGGGTGATCTTTATTCAATAGAAGGTTGAAGGACAAGATAGAAAAACAATAAAAAAAACGGGCTTGGAAAGAAAAACCTAGGAGGTCAGATATTAGTTGTTGGCTTATGTAACATACGTTCAATGGTGTTAGGAAACGCATTGTTTGAAAAACACAAAAGAATACTTGGACACTCCCAGACAAGAAAAAGTTTGATAAACAACGTGCTAATTCAGGACAGGGTTAGAAACTATTTGGAGAAAGCAAGGACTCTTCCTGGAGCTGATTCGAACCATAATTTGGTCTTAGTGAAAGTTGATATAAAGTTGAAAAATGTAGGTAGAAGAAATACAGAAATGAGAAAGTGTTAACATCACTTAACAAATTTTAAAAAAGCCGTGAGGAACATGGAATGAAAATAAACGTAAATAAAACAAAAGAGATCGTAAGAATAGATGGAAGTACTTACGAACAGTGGGATTTTTAAAGCATTGTTGATACGATATAATAATAAGTAGGGAAAACTGAAGAAGGAAAATTGGAAGCGTTTGAAATGTGCACATGGATAAGACTGGAAAAAATCAGCTGAATACAGAAGATGCGAAATGAAGTGCTGAAGAGAATAGGCGAAAAACGAACAATACTGTAGACAAAGAAGAGAAAAAGAAACTTGTTACGACGTTAGCTGCGCAGAGATTGTATATCAATGGATGTAATGGAAGGTATGGTTAAGAAAGATGAAGACTAATCCAACTCCTTGTCAGTATTAAGAAAGATAAATCGTATGCTGAAATAAAAAGGAAAGTCCAGGATCGGGATGAATGGAGAGCCTGTCGCTTTCGGCAGAACTGATAATAATAATGCTGATAACTGGAACAATATTTACATAAATCTCCCTTTCTTTTTCTTCATTGGTACTTTAAATTGCTCTTCCGACTTATTTGTCTTTTAGTGGTCATATGTCCTTCAATATCAATATATAGTACTGCCGTAGTGATTTGTTCGTGAATAATCTTCAGTTATGTCCTCGTTTTACACATTTAATTTCTTTTATTTTCTGAGCGCTACAACTCCTATGAGAACATTTCAAAAACTTCCATCATTCAACCGAAATGTCTTAGATTTTAAAGTATAGAATCTGATCTAATATTGCATACAGTACATTCAATCATGTTCTTATGTCTTGTTCATAGGTTGAATAATTGTGAATATTTTCTCTTTACTTTTTTGTATCATCGTCGTCGTTGTGATTTTTGTTCAAATCTGCCAGTTTTATTTTCGTTACGCTTATTCTCACTCTCAATTTTCATTTCTTCTGAACAAATCGTTCGTGCTCTAGGAAAGGAGCTTTAACCATACTTCTTAGTTTGAAACTCGTCGTTCCGTGTTAAGATACCCCTTTAAAGTATTTTCTAGATATATTTATGGATATGGTTCGTACTATTCCTTTACCATTTATTCTCTTGTGCCATTTTGTCTGTCTATATACTCATATCCGTTGTTGGTATTGACAGGAGCCATTGAAATGGAGATACTGCATAGTGTTGGTAGATTTGATGCGGACGCCTGTCTCAAGGCAACTGTTCTTGAGCAGACATCCCCATGTGGGAAAGTTACGTGTTCTCTAAAGAAGGACCAAATTAATTTGATGGAAAAGGTACAATTGAGTTCTTTCAGGAATGTTTCCAGTGACCCTTGTCCATGGGTCCTGATGAGCCAGGTGAAATGTTGGAAAAGTGTGGAGTTAAGGTATTGTCTCCAGGCGTCTCATGTAAAGATTGGCCTAGGAACCCATAGGCCTTTGATTTGCAGATGTTTATAATTCTCTTAAAGATGACGTTGTTCATGGCGAGGACAAACTGAAGCTATCTGAAATAAGTGACATTACGTAAACTGAAGCTAGGATGGTGTTTGGTAGGAGCGGATCCGAGATAGAATGTGTTAGGGAGAGGAAGTGGGCGGTGTCCTACGGAAGGGAAAGCGTAGGCGAACGTTTGGAGATGGTGGTCAAGGAAGACGGAAATTCTTTCAGTACGAGATCCAATACTGAAAACAGTGGGTTTGCTTAAATTACCAGGTAAAATTTAGGAGTTGTGGGATTGTTAAAACAGATGGGTAGAAATAGTGGGATTCGACAGCCCGTCATGGAGTCCGTGCATTTGGAGGTAGGTGCGGATCTTATAGAGGAAGGATTGGGAGGGATCGGAAAGTTGTTCAAGGGCGTCAGATCGGTAGCCCGAATAATTCAAGACTGCCGTGATTTATCCCGTGTCATCTGGGCGGATCGAAACGAAGAGTTTAGATCGCTTTCGTTCTGCACTTGTGAAGTTATGGTGTCAGTGATTTTGGAGTTAGCGATCTACTTGAAAAGGAAGAAAATGTTCGACAAGATGATTTGGAGTTTTAAGAAATTTGTAAAGGCTGGAGTGTTTGTGTCCGAGGTGCTGACCTTATAGCTGTCAGAATGACTGGACCAGTGGTAGTGCAACCTGAAGTTACGGGTCATGCCACTTTTATTCATGTTACTTCTCGTATTTCACTTCCGTCCTGAGATAAATTTCACGAGATTTCACCGCTCTGCTTACACAAAAATGAACGCTGTTTATTTCTTACAGTTCAAGAATAATGCTACCTTATCTACCTTGTGCATGTTTAAAAGACCTAATGCCGTAGTCATTAAATAATACACACATCAGGTATAATTTTACCACATCGTTTCTAAAAAGAGTTCAAATTCCGATCACTGACTGGCCACGTGTAATTTTATCTTTGTCATGTCCATACAGCGATGCACAACGCAAATGGTGACATATGTAAATAACAATAGTAGTTTGTGTTGTAGTATAATAGTGAAGTTAGATTTAATGATTTATATTAATGACAGGTAAAATAGTTAATTGATGGTGTGTTTTTGATCTCTTCCAGGCGCAGGCTCTTTCCAAGGAATGGGCAAAACGAGCTGGTTTGCCTTCACATGTTGCATCAATGCTCAACAGTTTCCCAAGTAATTTACATCCAATGGCCCAATTCAGTGCTGCTGTAACTGCCTTAAATTCGGAAAGCAAATTCGCGAAAGCTTACAGTGAAGGTGTTCATAGAGCGAAGTATTGGGAGGTTTGTATAGATTTTATTGTGTTCATTTGTGAGAATTTACGTAGACTCTAACAGTTTTTCAAATGTTATAGCGGACAGTACAATAATAGAAATAATATTATTTACTCTTCCATTCTACAGGGCAACCACATTGTAATTAAAACTAAATTTTAATTAATTCTCTACTTTTAAGGTATAGTGTTAAAATAATTTGTGCTTTGGCTAGAATAACAATTAAAAATAAAATATTTTCATTATTTTGAATAACATATTCCTTTGTAATTGGAATTGAGTAGTGTTGGAAGTAACCGGCAATATTGTTCTTTCTTTTTCAGTATATTTATGAAGATTCTATGGACCTTATAGCTAAATTGCCAGTAATAGCAGCGACAATCTACCGTCATGTGTATAAAGATGGCAAAGTTTGTGCCATCGATCCTAACAAAGACTGGAGTTGGAACTTTTCAGATATGCTAGGTTTCAGTGATGAGAAGTTTACGGAATTAATGCGCTTATATCTTACAATTCACAGGTATAAAATTTTATAATAGTGTTCCTCATAATAGGTTAAATATTAGCTTATATTTAGTAGCATTAATATTCTGATTGTATAGTAGAACATGACCACATATTTTCTTTCATTTGATTGCTTGAGTTTCTCGTCTTCTTGTTTAGCTTCCAACAAGCAAATGTTTTATACAGTGTGTCGGCGTGACGAAAATTGCCTTATCTATTTCTAATTAAGTGTTGTAAAACTTTAACTATTAGTCCAGTTGAATAATTCAAGAAAAAAGTTTGAACGAATCACTTTCTGAAAGGAGATTGAGAGTCTGTCTAGTACGTCCATACCGGAAATGACTGACCAACCTTTTTGAGTTCCACTTCGGACTGGGAAAGGCGTAGTCGTTCAACTTTTTAAATAATATGCATATTCCAACCAGAAAATTGTATTTCAGCATGAATTGAACAGACTATTACCGTACTATAAAATTCAAACCTAGAAATAATAGAATACAAACGTCAAAGAGTGTATATCACAAATCAGTGCAAATTACGATTACTTGTAAGAAAGATCTCTGGTCTCAGCACCTACTGATAATATTAAGCGCAAACTTTCTCGCTTCCATGAAATGTGCACTTCTCTTGGAATCAGATCAATAATGTATCAGATGTTCAGAACTAGCCTGCTGATAACGTCGTGTAGACAGGTAGGTTTGTTTTTAATTCAAATCTGCTAGAGTCCCTCTTACAAAAATTAATTGCGAAATCTTCGAAATCTGTATAAATTTACACTCCCTTTTAAGACATTGTTTAGGCAGCCTTCTCATTTTCATGAAAGCCTTAAAACTTTCGTGCAGTGCTTTTCGTCAATGTATTAACGTCAGCTAATTCATTGGCCGTGATAACTCGGTTGTAGAACGCTCATTTCTGGTGCTAGGGGTCTTCGGTTCGATCTCGACTTTTGGCATGTGGGCTTTGTGATGGATAAACATCGTGCACGTGGGTTTTCTTGAGGTTCTTTCGTTTTTTCCTACTTTCTTTTTCCCACCAATTCTCTCATCAGCACCCATTTGGCCTGAGCCAAAGGTGCCTAAAAGCTTTAAAATAAAAATTCAGATTCAGCTCATTTATAACTCCTCATTGCATTCTGGTTGCACTTTTTCGTTAACAGAAAAAGCACATTTGACTCCCAGTTTCCTTTGAAACCGCCTCCGCATCATTAAATTGGGATTCGAATATCAAAATGTAGAAACTGATATTTGGTTGTCAGTTCGTGACGGCGTCTTGTCTTTTCACAGGAATAACTTGAAGCTATAAGGAAGAATCTCGCATGTCGTCGTTCTCTTGTCATAAAACTGAAATTCCATTTGTACTGTTTGAAAATATATATATATATTGTTTACGACAGCGAAAGAAACTAAGAATTTCCAATTCTGCAGTATGCTATATATCGAGAACGGGCACTCAGGATATTTAGATAGTGACAACGTCGAAAGGGGAAAGTAATACAAATTATATTGTTGTGTTGTATTTAATTTTTCGACACATTATTTGTACCTCTCAGTAGTGAGCCACTGAGAATTAAGACAGTAAAGAGCAATAGCAGATTTCAGGTCCTAAGAAAAGAATTAGGAAAATTAAAAATCCGCAAATTAACTTTCAATTACTTTATAGATATATAATAAGAAGAACCACCACCGGCGTTACAGACCGATAGGTCCTGAGTCTGCCCCAACGCCATCTGTCCGCGCTTGGTGGAACTGCGTCCACCTGAGTAACGGCAATGTGCTCTGCGCGTCACCTAGCCATGAACAGGCGTATTAGGGGCTTTCTAGACCGAGTGACCATCACGTCTTTATTCACGTGACTTCCCAGTTTTCCTCACAACGCTGGGTGGACGACGAAAAGTGGGACTCCAGCCGGGAATTGAATCCGGGACCACGCGGACATGAGTATAACGCTCTAACCACTAGACTATAGAGCTCTCTACTTCATAGATAGGTACTTCAAATCGAGACACATGAAAGATAAGCTTATTGAGAGCGTTTAAAAACACATGTAGAACATAGAGTTGAACTGCAAATGGTGTCAACATTTGGGTTTTGAGGTGTTGGTAATAGTACATTGACTTTTTTAAGTTTCCGTAAATATCTACTTGCAACATACATAGTTCATAATACTTTATATTAAAACAATATACGATAGAAAATAGTAGGGCCACTGTACTTTTAAATGGTAATTTGTTAGAATATGCATTGTTGTAATTTCACATACTGGAGGAAAAATTGAATAAAACACCTCTGATTAGCTAGCAGAAGTGTATGTGACTTGAACAAGTATCATTTTAATGGGGGCAGATAAATTTTCCTCGAAGTGAATCTCCAACAAGATTAATGTTAATGGTATCTGCACCTACAGAGGCTTGGTGTATAAAAAATTAGAAGTATCCTCCATTCCAACTTTAAGATTAATGTTGTTGCAGAATGTATTGATGTAATTTAATTTATTCTACTTATGTGAAATGTACAGTAAATTAAACAATTGGCTTTTGACCGTAGCCTTTTGCTGTGGAAAGGGAGTTTTTTTTTCTTTCAACTATACACTGAAGTGCCAAAAGTCATGGGATAGCGGGAGGGAACTAGTTGACCGCGCGGTAACATCGCGACCAACCGGTCGAACAGCGCGAAGCAGTTGCAGTGTAGTCAGTTGGACTTCTGTTCGTGCAGTGAAACTACATGTACCGTGGTGATGCTAACCCGACGGGTATTATTGGCGTGTGAGCGCGGGATGATAGTTTGTGCTATACGAATGAGGCATGCGATTTCGGAAGTCGCCCGGACATTGAACTTTACTCGCTTCACAATGTCAGAGGTGGACCGTGAGTATCGTATTGGAGAATTACGACCCATCACGGACAACGCAGTGACCGTCCACGGGTGCTAAATGACCGCGAGCGACGACGTCTGGACAGACTCGTCCGGGGAAACAACAAGCAACAGTGCGTGATCTGACAGCAGGACATCCCAGGAAGTGTCTCAGAGGTCAGTGCAGTGCAATTTGGTCTCCAGAAGGTATCGCAGCCGAAGACCAACACATGGGCTCGGGAACACGTGGATTGGCCCTTAGAGGACTGGCAACGTGTAACGTGGTTAGATGAGTCACGTTTCCAATTGGTATGCGCGGATGGTAGGGTCCGGTTGTGGCGTAGACCGCATGAGGCCATGGACTGAAGTTGTCAACAAGGCTGGCAAGCTGGTGGTGGCTCCGTCATGGTGTGGGGCATTTTTACCTGGCATGGTTTGGGTCCGTTTGAACCGGACATTGACCGGTCAGCGCTATGTTCAGCTGCTTGGTGACAATCTCCAGCCCTTTATGGACTTCGTGTACCTTGCCAACAATGGGATGTTCCAGGATGACAATGCGCCATGTCACCGGGCCACAATGGTGCGCGACTGGTTTGAGGAACATTCTGGCAACTTCCAACGCATGATTTGGCCCACTAGATCGCCGTACACGAACCCGATCGAGCACATGTGGGATATTACCGAACGGGCTATTCGTGCCCAGGATCCTCCACCTGCAACAACCACTGAATTGTGGACGGGAATCGAGACTGCTTGGCTGCACTTCACCGTAATCGAGGGGGTCCCATACGTTACCATGACTTTGGACATTTCAGGTCAAGTAAATAGTGAAAATACTTCGTTCAGCTATCCATCAATTTGTCTCATTTCAAGTCCATGTAAAAGAGAACTAAGAAGGAAATTAATTTTTTGGTTGTTGGAAGTAGAATTGACACAATGTTAGAATTTACATGTGACACTGTTTTATTATTATTATTATTATTATACCTCAGTAAAATATTCTTACTGGTAAAATAATGTGAGGCTTGTGGTTGATGTTATATATATATATATATATATATCTCGTGAGCCGTTGCCAAGACTTGCTTGCACAAATATGAGTGAAGTAGATCTTTTGCCTTTAACTGTAAACTGATATTCATCCACTGGAAAGGAGATAAAGCCTGTTTTTGCCAGATGTATATTCTGTGTATTCCAGATCAATTCGTTTTTATCGTTTTCAGGAAATCATTTTGAGAATGTAGCTCCTTAGACAATTTCAAAACCAAATTAAGATACAACATAGTCTGTTGTTCCGAGGAAATAGGGAAGCAAGCAGGTTCGAGTTCTGCTAAGGGCCATGCTGACAGATTTCTAGGGCTCATTCACTTTTTCAGTTTCACTTGACTAAAGTCATTATAGTTAACTAAACTTAGGCCCTGACCGCTAACGTTCCTATCCTTGACTCCGAAAGATTGCTCGCCGAGGGACGTCATCCCGCAGACATGTGCGAAGTTTCAGAACTTTTTCCAGCAGAACAAAAATGATGGGAAAGCGATAATGCTCTCTTCTGAAGCGAAGCTTTCAGAAACCTAGTTTCTTTCTGAAGGTTTGATTTTGTTAGAAGAAATGATCACTTCTCATCTCTTTGTATTGGAAAATTTAACACATTGAATTTTTTGAACAGATGTTAAACACAAGGTGCTCACGGAATCGGGTTGAAGCCTCGGTAGTAAAAATTGATCATAGTTGTTCGAAGCATAGTTATACAAATCTGTAGGTATTGTGCTTATCAGCTCACACGCTTGTTTATAACGTTAATAACAAATTAGACGTGTATCTTGAACGTAACTACACCGTTGTGGTTTTTGCAGCTTTTAAGTCCAGAGCATACCATTAAAAAAACTACCTTTGGTTTTGATTCGTAGTGACTTATAAACATCTTTCTGATCATTTGGTTTTGTATTCTTAATATGTTCTTCGAATTTACTATATCTGCATATTTTTGTTTTTAGAAGCCATCTTTGCTGTGAACCAAAATAGTAGTGTTTGGAGGATGTGTCGTAGCTGTTCTCACGTTAAATTAGACTAACAGTTTCGTCAGTTCTTTGATTTACATTTTAACAAATCGTCTTTCCCTCTTATTGGTATTCACGACACAGCCGATACATAAGTAGTAGGGCTTCCCCCGCATCGGGACGGGCGTAAGCCATAGTGCTGTTACCGCCCATACAATTCATTTTTATCTTTTTTTTTTTTACATAAGTAGTATTTTTGTTTTATTTTTTATTTATTTACGAAATAAGATTTCAATTTCATGGATAGCCACCATAAAAAAATATATACTTGCAAAGCCTTCTGACATCAGTGATTTTAAGATATTTGTCAAAACTTTAACCCCGATTTCTGCCAAATGACATATAAAGGGAATCTGTATAAAAATTTCCAAAGCACTAAAAATAATAATTGCCAATTCTTATTTTCAGTGATCATGAAGGTGGAAATGTAAGTGCTCACACGGTGCATTTAGTTGGGTCTGCACTTTCAGACCCATACCTTTCCTTCGCCGCTGGATTGAATGGATTGGCTGGTCCTCTCCATGGATTGGCAAATCAAGAGGTAATATTAAATTGTATATTGCTTTTTGTCGGGAAGAGGAGGGGGGATAAAAACTAATTGAATAAGCGGGATCAAAAATAGGGATAATTAAAAGGAACAGAAGAGTTAAAATCAACAGACCGTAAATGGTTGTAGTTTTGTTTAGAATTAAGAAGCTTGTATGAATTAGAATCTTTTAATGCAGATTCATCATTATTATTTACTGCTATTCATATATGGTAAAATATAGAAGTTACAAATATGATACTTAGGTATGTTTTTTGTGGACCACGTAGACATGTAAAAATCACTATTTTTTTGTTTACAGTCTGCATAACACACGTAAAATTACTACTACTAAAATTAGCCAGTCCCCGCCCTCAATATATCTTAAACTACAGAATTTTTACTTACGCTCTTTTCAGAGTCAAATTACGTAAAAACCCATTCACTTCCATCAGCAGTTGTCTCTTTCTCTTCCAGCACGGTGTCGTACTAATATTTATATAAAAAAAAAGTTATAGATGTTTGAGTGGTTACAGAGTTGCTTACTTAATTTTTTAGACTCTACGACAAGAACTGGATATTGAAGACAGTAAAAACATTATTAACGTTGCAGCTTCTCACCTGAACTAAACTACCCCAAATGATTCCATGCAATGATTTATCACTAATGTTGCTTCGGCTTCTGGCGTGGGATTTTGCTGAAAGAAAAGTTTAATTAGTAAATGGAACGTCAACCCAAATAATAATAATGTGTGTATGTTTATGTAGGGAGTTTCAAGATTTACTCCGGGATGTATGTAAGGATATCTGCAAAAGAAGGAACCAATAAAAGAAACAAAAGGAATGAAGTAAACCTATTTATTTGCAAGACCCTTATTTGAAGATGTTTTTGAAACTAATCTGGGCCGAAGCCCAAGTACAAGTAGATATAATGCAGTTCATCGGCTTATATACCCCAATTTCGGGGGTTGGTTGACTTCCACCGTGACAGTATAGTTTCGAACATTTATTTTAACCAATAGAATTTTTACGCGAACATAATAAATATACGTGCTTTTGGTGAAATGTCTCTTTACTTACTTTTATATATATATATATGCATACATACATACATTACTTCAGTATCCTATTCTCACCTCTCACTCACCGTGGATATCCCAAACACCTCATCCGTAAACAACTGGACCGTGCCAGAAATCACTCTGTCCAACCGACCTCCCCGCGAAGCTCCCTCCGGTCCCAATCTTCTTACCTAGTACCACCCCAGCTTAAGACCCTCCAAAAGCTCCTCAAACTGGCGCACCTCATACTCACTGCGTATGTCCTAAAATAGTCTACCACAAACCTTCGAATTTCAACATGATTCTCACCAGAACTGAACCAATCCCGCCCCCTCTCCCCAAACCTGGCAAGTACAGTAGACCCCGCTGCATAACCTGTTCTGTTTTTGATTCCAGTCTGACCTTCAAACCTCCTGTCACTTACAAGACGTACTCTTTCCGACACTCCGGCAGTTGCATATCTTCCGACCTCATTTATCTTCTTCTGTAACCTATGTTCCGCCTTCTACGTTGCCGAACTCTCTCCTCGAAAAGTCCGTATCAACAACCATCGCTACTCCTCCAAATCACAACCTTCATACCTCAACACACTTCTTATCACTGCTGCACCTTTGACAAAACCTTTCGTGTCGGCATCCTTAAAGTCCTGAACCCTGACTCACCTGCCACAGTTTGAAAGAGATGGTAGCAGACGTACATCTCGTCCTTTCCGCCAACCATGAACCCGGCCTCAACTGTAAGTAACTCCCTGCAGCATAGTGTCGTCGTCGTATTCTTTGTTCCGCCTCTAGTCGCACTTTCATCCTATTTTTCAATATTGTTTTTATTCTTCCTGTCCCCTTCATCTTTATTATTATTCCTTCAGGAAGCCCCTTTCCTATTCCTAGTAAACTTTGCCCTTTCTTCTTCATTTGGTGCTTTCTCCGACCTATCGAGTCATTTTCGCGCCTCCATAACATGACCACATCAGTTGGCAGAATGGCGTATCCTTAACACAAGTCCCGCTCCTGTCCGTTCGGTACATTTTCTCTCCTACAATGTGAAAACGCTTTTGCGAAACGTAACAGATTTCCGTGTGTGTTAGTATTTTCCTTCATTTTCCTCATAAATTTACCTTACATATATATATATATCAAATGGTAAGACATGTAGAGAAAAAGGATATTTACATGGTAGATACTTGGGACAGGTGTGCAGTAATTACACAAACTAACTCACTCACTCTATGGCTTATGAAACTCGCAAGTTCATCGCCGCAGTAATAAACGTTCGCCATTGGATTCTATCCTGGGTAATATCAAGCCAGTTTTCATCACGAACACCTACTTCTCGAAGATCTCTTCTAATATTGTCCTCCCAACGACGTCTTGGTCTTCCCAATGGTCTCCTTCCATCCGGCCTTCCAACCAGGATAGACTTCGTTTTTCCCCCGATCCAAGCTACATAGCCTGCCCACCTTAGTCGTCGCGATTTCATTATTTTTACAACATCTGGTGAATCGCACAGTCCGTGGAGTTTATTATGCAGTCATCTCGGCCCGTATATATTTCTCAAAACCTTATTTTCAAACACACGTAATTTATCTTCATCTGCTAGGGTCGTACTCCCAACTTTCGCAACCGTAAAGTATTACCGGCAGAATAACCGTTCTGTATATTTTTAATTTGTTTTCTTTATATTAATCGCGATTTTAGAAATTTTTGGACTTAATAGAAACATGCGTTCTCCGATACTAAACGACTTTTTATTTCTTCAGTGACCTCATTTTTGCTTGTTACGTATGCTCCCAAGTATTTAAATTTGTTTACTTTCTCTGACTTCATCCCTAATTCTTATGTTTTTATTTCCTTCATTCCCTCTGTTTCGGCTTATCATGTATTTTGTTTTACCTGTAGACCTATCTGATCGCACGCTTCTACTAAGACATCGGTGTTGCTTTGTAGTGCATCTATATCGTCCCCTATTAAATCTAAATCATCCGCGTATACAAACAGTCGATTCAAACCATTCAATAGTCCTTTTTTGTCTTCATTAATTTTTAAAATCGCATATTCTAACGCAAAGTTAAACAGTAGTGGTGACAAGGCATCGCTTTGTTTCAATCCGTTGTGAATCTTGAAACTATCTGGCATATTATTACCTATCCGTACTCTGCTTATGGGGTCGCTGAGACACATCTTCACTAGTTGAACTTTTTTTTTCTTCTTCCGGAATTCCAAATCGTATCAGGATACTTTATAACTTCTCCCTTTTGATAGAATCATATGCTTTCTTAAAATCAGTGAATAGCTGATGAACCGTCCCAGTGTATTCCCATTTCTTCTCCAAAATTTGTCTTAAGGCAAAAATGTGGTCCAACGTGGATCTATTTCTTCTAAATCCACCTTGGTGATCTCCAATTATTTCATCTACGTATAAACTTAGGCGTGTTAACAGAATATTACTTAATACCTTGGAACAGGTTGGAAGTAACGAGATTCCGCGGCAGTTATTAGTCCGATTTATCGCCTTTTTTGTAAATCGGAACTATTGTTGATGTTTTCCATTCCTTTGGGAGCTGCTCCTCTCTCCATATCGCACTTATCAATTTATGTAGTTTCTTGATTAGTGCCGTTTCTCCTGCTTTAGTTAATTAGGCTGGAATATTGTATTCCTGGTGATTTGAAATTTTTCAATTTCTTTACCGACATCTCAATCTCGCTAGGTTCGGGAATCCACGGTTCTGCGGTATGGATTTCAAATTCCTTTGTTTGTTTCCCGTTGTTTACATTAAGAAGTTCGTCGAAATAGCTTTTCAACACATCGACAATTTTAGTCGGATCCGCCTGAAGATCTCCACGTTCATTTCTAATCATTCCTAACGTCGGCTGGTAACCTTTT
>JAGDQP010012643.1:37342-49775 GCA_022664845.1 Lepisma saccharinum
GCCAAGGAGGCATGTTTCATTATTTCCAAAAGGCCTGCACGTACTGGACCGAAAGAACTTACATCATGCTTTGTTCCACTTCATCGGAAGTTTGCTCATAAAACAAAATTTTAAAATCAAATTTAACGATATACTTCTTTACTTGTTGCATAGTTTTATTTTGTCATTTAAGTTTACTAGATATACTTCACATAATTTAATTCATTATATATTCATTAACCAAGGCAAAATGTACACTCTCCGCTCACACATCAAAACAGTCGTTAGTTAGTACAAAATCCCACATAGTCAGATGCTTTTTCAAACTGTGAAAGTTATTTCAAATATGTTTTTAAGTAATTTGTTCGGGTCACTGTGAGTTCTATTCATACTTGAACATGTTTATTCTTGATTTTTGCAGTATTATGGAATGAAGGAGATGAATTACTACACTGTGCTTTTTGGTGTATCTCGAGCTCTTGGTACATTAGCTTCACTTATATGGGACAGAGCTTTAGGTCTTCCTATTGAGCGACCCAAGTCGCTTTCAACAGATGGCTTGGAGTACTTAGTCAAGTGTAAATCTTAAATGCTTGTCATAGTAGAGCGGATAATTGCAGTGATTTTCTTCGTAGACCCGTGTACTTACAGCAGTCAGTTATCTGGGACAGTGTGGTTATGAAGTATATGTGCACAGTTTTGTATGTGTGTGTGTGAAGGAGAAACCGAAGACAATTTATTTAGCCTGTTCTAAAATGACTTTCACACAGATGTGCTGGTAGCACTGATATAAAGACCATAATGGAGTGAATTCAGTATTTGAAAAGTGATATTAAAGTGTTGAACCTTTCTACCGTTGATTCAACGTAGAGTTTTCTGAAATACATCGTCAACATGTAAAAATAATGTATGATTGTGTGTATATAAATGTACAACTTGAGATGATTATTAAACTTCATTTTTTGTCCCACCTGGTTGTATAACTTTAAAAATGGCAGACAAGAGGCATTCAAGATATTAAAATAATTGTCATATCCTTCGACTTTCCTGAGAAAGTAATTTTTAGTAAAACGAGAGATGCGTGGGTTTATTTGGTCACTGATTTTGTCAAAACGATTTCTTATAAAACGCATATGATTGTGTTTTTTTTCAATTGGCAACTCAAAAAATATATATATATATATATTCCTTGGTTTAAATACACGAACGAGACAATACCTTTTACCAGGTTAACTGTGTACATGAAACTTTGTCTACTCAAATGGGTGCCTTTGTTGCATAATTACCTGCCGAGCAGATACAGACCCTTTATTAATACCTTAAAACCAGTTAGATCAGTGATCGCAAACTGTAAAATCTTTTTGTAATTTATTATTTATTAGTACCAAGAAGTGCATAATATTCATATTGTATTTATTGATGAGGTTTCCCAGTAAAAAGAATGTTTTTTGTTCGTTTATTGGTTGTAGACTATGGTAGTGGTATGTATATACCCAAATGAAACATTGTGCTGTGTCAGTGTGTATGTATGTATGAGCGAATGAGCGTGGCTTACTTTTTAATGTTTTATGACTGCACTGCTTTGTTGTAATAATTGCAAGAAAAGATAGCAATTTCTCCAACACCGGGAACAGTTCAGTACTTAATGGTAACTTGACCTCAGAAATAAACACACAGTAATTTCCTCGCATAATCAGGATATATGCAATTCGTTGTATGCTAGTAATAGTATGGTTCGTTCTCCTTAAGGGCTAGGGACACTTCCTAGCATAATATCTTTGTATTCTGTCGACACAGAAAATGTTTTCTCCAAGTTTCATTACGAAATTCCAAAAGTTAATTGTTTTACCCTGTTATATGTATACCAACTTCTGTATTTTCAAATGTATGGGATAAATGTATTTTGGATCCCAAAGAGCGAAAAGATCTTAATCATATAGGTATGTGAATGTAGTTGTATAACGAAATGAGTAAGTGTGACATACCCTGTTATAAAGAAATCATGTGAAGAAGTAGCTGCATTACAACTTCAGGTGGTGATTGTGTTCGTAAAAAGTTGCTGTATAAAAATTAGTTTTTTTTTTCCTCGAGCACTCAGGATGGATGTTTCTGACTTCCATGTGGTGTGAGAAAAAACTTAACGTAAAGGCTTTATTACTGTTTTTAAGTTTTAGCGAACTCACACTCTTGTATTGGCATTATTGGCGCATTGCGTCAAATTATAAGCATAATAGAAAAGGATCGAAATAAATTACTAGTTCGAATGAAAAATGGGGAGTTTTGTTTTTAGTCGTAATTAAATTATTACATGTCAAACGTTGAAACAAAACTTGTGTTTACTGTAATTAAATATTAAGGAACAAAATGCGGTCATTTGGATAAATGGACATGGCATAATACTAATAGAACCAAGACAGTACGCTAGAAAGACATTTTTGTATATATAGTAAACTATAATGTTGTTCACTGTAGCTGCATATCGATACAAAAAAAAAATGAGGTTCGTGGTCATCAAACTTCCGAAATCATCAAATATTTTTAGATAGGGGTATATAAAAACCCTTGGAGGTTATTTCTCATTTAACAAGAAGAAACACTCCTAACAAAACTAAAAAAGAGCTGTTTTCTTGCTACGATAGTCATCTGTGTGTAATCAATGATCAACCGTTATGTATTGTAGCTTTACTTTGAGAACAGCTGCTATGTTAGTTGTAGTTCGATCAAACTAGTGAAAGATGTAGCTGTTGTTCGTGGATCCTGTAGCAATAAAGTTAAGACTTGTAGTTTGTATTTATAATAATTTAACTGTAGCTCACTGCAAAACATGGGATCCAGTAACAAAGCACAGATAGCAGGGTTTGACATTTGTACATGTCAGATTATTTTAATTGCGTTACCAATAGTTGTGCAGCTGTAGTGTACTAAATTGTTGACAACTCTGAAAAAATATATTGTGTGTACTGTTGTTTTCTGTGTTGGTGCCTAAGATTTTCAAAAGAACTCGGTTTGGTTGTTTTATTAATGCAATATTAGTTGTAAATTTCTTAGAGCACATTCAGATGTGTGATCTGACAATATATATATATATAAGGACAATTAAACAAATAGAAGAAAATAAACTCTTTCTGTGTTTCACTGTAACTAAGATACATAATGGAATGCTCTTCATGTGAACCTTCATAATTTGTGCCCAGATCGTTAAGTTCAGATCTTCGGTAAACAGAAATATGGAAGGTATTATTAGCATAGTTTCCGTCTAGATTGTTTTTGTATTCCACAGATTAGAAAGCAAAATTAAGCCTTTGTAGTAGATTATGTGAACTCTATTTGGATGTCCTGCGTTTTTTCACGTTAAGCGATCGCTAATTTTTTGTGGAATAAACTTTAGTTATGTAAAAAAGACGAATGCTTAGAATATAAGGATTTCAACTTCGTTGAAACTAACCCTAGCAGAAAGTTTCATGTACTTGGTGGTAATAGATACATGAAATGCAGTGAATGGCTCCAAAAAATCAAATTCCAGAAACTTTCAAGTAATATGGATTTTGTTACAATGAACCTAGTTAAGCTTAACTTGAAATTGAGACAACTTCAGATTTTTTATACACCAAGCCTCTGTAGGTGTAGGTGCTATTAATATTGAAGAGTGCAAAGTATGTGACTGGGAATCAAACCCGGGACCTTTTGTTTACCGTCCTAATATGCTAACCACTGCGCCACCCAGGTGACCCGTTTCCCAACCACACACCTTTCACTCTTGATGTCCAGCGGTCTGCGGCGGTAGGCCATCGGCTCGAAGTTCCCGGGTTCGACTCCCGGCAGGGGCATGGGTGTGGATTTTAACAGCTAAAGGCGAATCGTGACGGGCCGAAGTCCAAAGTTACTAGACTGGCCCATATAAAAATTAAGTTTTTTTTCTTGATGTCGATATTCTCTCTCGAAACCACATGGACAGTACCATAACTCCCAGTTGTGCATGGACTTTCCTGTGTCTCATAATGAACATCTCACACGGAAGAAATAATACCAGAGTTGAAATTGAAACAACTTCCAATTTTTTTATATACCAAGCCTCTGTAGGTGCAGATGCTATTAATATTGAAGAGTGAAAAGTATGTGACTGAACCGGGAATAAAACCTTTGGTTTACCGTCCCAATGCGCTAACCACTGCGTCACCCAGTTGACCCGCTTCCCAACCATAAGCCTTCCACTCTTGATGACGATATTCTCTTTCGAAACCACATTTTCTCTCTCCAGTTGTGTTTAGACTTTCCTGTATCTCATATTTTTTCCGTGTGAGATGTTCATTATGAGACAGGAACGTCCAAGCACAACTGAGAGTTGTGGTACTGTCCATGTGGTTTTAAGAGAACCTCAAGAGTGGAAGGTGTGTAGTTGGGAAGCAGGTCGACTGGCTGGCGCAGTGGTTTGTGCATTGGGACGGTAACCCAAAGGTCTCGAGTTCGATTCCCGGTCCTAGTCACATACTTTTCACTCTTCAATATTACTAGTTAAGCTTGTTTGAAATAAGCTTATCCGCTCGAATTCCAGTCGGTATTGGAAATTTCCAAATGGTATTCAATGGAGACATCCATACATTATCTCAGTGTTAAAAAAATAATTTCGATTGAAGTAATAATGAAAACTCCCCAGGCTGAGTTTTGAGTTTCATTGTCATACCAAAAACCATCAGTTTTGGTGCAGTAACAGTAGACAATTTCTTTTTTTGTATTATTTTTCTTGATGTTTTGCTTTTATACCTCATTTTGTTATCTATTTGAATATTTATTGGGCTGTAAAGAGTTTTTATAAAACTAGACGTTTTAGGAAAAGATGAACCTCTGGTCAGCAATAATTCCCTTTAAAAATTACACACTTCATTGGTGCTTCTCGTTGCTGTAGATCTCATTACGGTAGAACTCTGATGGACGTGAAGCTAAAAGGGTAATTAATGTACTTTTTCACGTCGTTATTTCGAAACTTCGTCTAAGCAGTGAAGTTGGAGGAAGATCGAAATCAGTGAAAATTGGATCGTATATTTTCCGGTTAATATGCTTGAATAACTTAGAATATCCCAAACAAACATTGCACTTTCAGTTGCGTTATGAAGGCTACGTGCAGGCGGACATTGTCTTTGTCAAAAATAACACAATGGTAATTCTGCGCATTTTTCATGAAGTACATCCCTCAGACGGTCCAAGTTGCTGCATGTATGTCTGCTACGATTGCTTTCGTGATAAAAGCTGTGAGCGCATCACACCTCGACAATCTCTTTATCAATTTATCATACCTTCCTTCCATGCATAGGTGCGTTTGTAACCTTTCAAGTAGGGTGGCCTTTTCCGACCCATTCTTTTTTTCGTGTAATATGCAATTAAAGGACTCCCCGCCCTCCCCTCCATTTATTTTATCGTCAGTGACTAAACGGTGAAGAAAACTTCTCACGTTTATGGAAAGCGAATGCTTTGGAATATCGGTCCGGAAGCTGCTGCTGTTCAGATAATTTTGGAGTACCCATTTTTCCATTTTACAGGTATACGCTTGAGCGTACGGAGATTGGTATGAGAGGTATTCATATCTGCTGCTAACTCACGCGACTTTGTATCTTGCCTATCATTTACTGTTCCAATGCCGTATTATCAATTTTGGAGGGTCTACTACTTATGCACGCATCTAACAAGGTCACGATTTCCACTGGCGAATTTTCTACATCCATTATAGCATGTGATCTGTCTATAGAACTTATCAAAAGCTTTCCGTAACTTCCTTAACGCTTTCTTCACTTCCATCCTATTCAGATATTCTTAGATTAATTAATATTGTCTTTTCTTCTCTTTAAAATTCCTCCTCGCCATAAACACCAGTGAAACATCACACCAAATATTCCACCAAGCTTCAACAGAATCCGTTGAAAAAGTACTGGCGTCACAAGCTATCTTCAAACATTGCAAAAATGCTGGTTACATCCTTCTAATACTTTTAAAAGTCTTCTTCGTCTGATATTTCCTCAGCAATCGACGGAATGCGAAAAATACAGGACTCAGCATGTTAGATACGTGCCCTCTTTTTCAATTTGAGCTTATAGTGATATATACAAGCACCTTTGCCAGGGATTCTAAGATGGAAGAGAGAACGGGTTAGCTCACCCAAACATCCAGATGTCAAACATTGAGATCGTAGCCAAACTTTATATCGAGGGTTAGCTGTTGATTCCTCGTATCCACAATTTTTGCCACCTAAAGTAGTTATTTTTATTGAAGGGAGAAAAATTGGCGAACTTTCCAGTTGAAATTTAGTGAATAATAAACGTCCAATTTACCTCTACGTTCATTTGATACGAAGTTTCAACTGGAAAGTTCGCCATGTTTTCTCCTGTCAATAAAAAAAAAAAAAAAAAACTTGCTACTTACGGTGACAAAAATTGTAGATTCGAGATATCAATAGCTAACTCTCGATACATCGATAGAGTATCGAGCGAAACCAAAATCCAACGACGTCATATCCCAGCCTGATCCTGAGACGCCTGAAGGCTTTAAATAAAAATTGAATTCAAAATGCAATACATAAATTTCCAATCATCTAATTCAGGAGTCTTCAGTTATTTTTTCGTGGAATCTAGATTGATGCTAATATAGCAATGAAAATTGTTTCCCTTTTGAAGAAATGTTGCAATTTTTCGTTGTTAACCTGGTGTAAGATTCACAGTTTACAACACTGCGTTCTGTGCTTCATACACGATGTTGACCATCAGTAGAGAATGCCACATACAATAAACTGACGTAGTACCACTTGAAAAATAATAAACTATATACCAGGTTGGCAACAGACAACCCTATGGCAACACTTCTTAACTCCTAATATATCCTGTATATATATATAAACCCGTCTGGTCAGCGTGGGAGCAGTAGACCAACTCCTCCCTTCGGGGAGAGGCCTCATCCACTAGTGGATTGAATATGGCTGTGATTTATATATATAAACCATAGAGTAGTTGGCAAAAAGAGACCTTCATAATATCGTTCAGTCCGTCCGTATCCAGGAACACTAAAATTCGCTGACGTGTCGTTGAAAAAGTCTTGTCCAGGCTAGCTTTGAGCTGCCAGAACCGTCCTGATTGGTGCAATGGGTCAGTGTTACCAACACTTTTTTTCTTTTTCTTTTTAAGTTAGTTAGACATATCTGCTCCAAACTTGGTGTTGTAATATACGGCCCAATAGAAAAATGCTTTGCGTGCAGCTGTCCCCAACCACTCTAATTGTCCGTGTTATCAACCTATTTTCTATACATTTCAGTTCTTCAAAATGCTTCCATTACGTTCGAAGTAGCAGCATAAAACTTTATTTGATACAATAGAAAATCGCTGTGGGTGTTACTGTCCTTAAGCATCCCAGTTGTCAGTTTTGCCAACCAGTTTTATTAAAATTAATATTTTTTGTCTGAGATGATGGCAAGCAGCTAGAGCTTTTGTGGTTATTAGTAGGATTTGCTTCTTACATGATTTCCTTTTCTTATAGTGTTTCAAAATTGAATTCAGGTTACTTACGAATTATACGAAATGTAAATAGTGAAACAGACAAGTAGAAATACAGGCACCCAGTACTCGTCGGTAGATCAACATACATTAACAATATGCTTTTTAATAATTATTTTCATTTCGCATGAGAAACTTGTAAAATGTATGCGTCACAAGCCACAAAATGTGAGGAAGAAAAAATGTAGGAACGTAATGGTCACTAAATATTATTTAATTCCTACTTACACACACAAATATAGATTTTTGTGTAGGTCCAGAAAAAATTTAGATAAGGGACACGGGTCACGCAAATTTTAAACTTCCTCCGGGTTTAAATCCCGTCCAGGACGTTGGAGACCTTTCTTCAGTGCTGCTCTAAAGTTCACTCAGTCTACTATTAAATTGAGCACTAGTGTCTCTTTGGTAGTCCTGGGCACTTTGGGAGGTAAATGCGATTGAATGTGGAACCTGCTACCCACCTCACGTTGTACCGTAGGTAAGTTGAGAATATGTGGAGCGCTATCTCCGGAGCGTGGGCATTGCAGAGGATATATTTAATTTTATTACTCATACACATACATATGGCTTCTGTGGGAGCAGAAAAAAAAGTATGGAGGCTGACCTGGCAAAGCGATTAAGTACCTGTGTACTTAAATATCACTCGCCCGATTAAAAAAAATTACTGACAAGGGAAGGGTTTGGGTTTGAACAGGAGGGTTTTTTTTTATATATATATAAATATATAAGGTATATAAGACTTCGTATATGTATTTGTATCCCGATGCTGATAATGCCTGTAAAGCAGTTCGACCGTGTAAGGCTTCCGTTTGTCCGCTACAGGCCGTTAAAGTTTGGAGCAAGGGGGGGAACAGCCGCTGCAATGAAACTACACCGCTCCCGTAGTTTCAGTTTGAACAGGAATTTTTTTGATAAGACTTCGTGTCTCGATGCTGATAATGCATGCAAAGCTATTCGACCATGTAAAGCCGCGTTTGTCCGCTACAGGGCGTTTAAGTTTGAAGCAAGTGGAAGATAGCCTGGGCAGCCGCTACAATGGCTCACGCAGTTTCGGTTTGAACATTTATTTATTACTCAAAATATCTACGTGAACATACCTGACATTGCTGATAAAGACTGCAAAGCCACAATACCTTGTAACAAATAGTTTGGCAGATATAGGCTTCATTAATGTAAGTGAAGTTTTTCTACAAAGTGAGTAAAACAGAAGGGAGTCACAATAGGCACAAGAACAAAAGACACATCAGAGCAACCTTCAAAGGCACACTCCAAAATTGATACGAATCTAAAAAAATATCTGAATTTCGGGGGGTGGGTTTCGGACCCTCTACGTACGTAACTGTCAGCAAATTTAAGAGTGAAGTGGCATTTGACACCGTGTGATTTTGAAGATTGCTCTGTATGCCTATTTTGATTCTCTCTTCTGTTTTACTCAATTTGGGGAAAAGCCTAACTTACATTTGTGAAGACAAGTACTGGCCTATATCTGCTGCGGACAAACTCAGCCTTACACGGTCGAATTACTCTGCAGGCATTGTCAGCATCGGGGTATGAATACAAATACGAAGTCTTACTTTCAAAATTCCTTTTCAAACCGAAGCTACGGGAGTTATTGCAGTGGCTGCTTCCCCATTGCTCCAAATTTTAACGGCCTGTAGCAGACAAACGAAACCTTGCCCGGTCGAACTGCTTTACAGGCATCGGAGTACAAATCCATGTACGAAGTCATCAAAAAATTCCTGTTCGAACCCAAACCCTTCCCTTGTGAATAATGTACAAGTATGAAAAGGGCTGACAAACTGGCACAAATGGAAATAATAGTTTTCAAATCATGTCTCTTTTATTTAAAAACTGTAGTGTTATGTACACGAGATTTTGGGAATTAGACTAGTTTGAAGACGAATAGCTAATTATTTAATTTCTCCTTCTACATCACTGTTTGTGAAAACTCACGACTACTACAATAATAATAATAATAGAATATTCTAGAAACAAGTAAGTGTTATACACTGTTACATTTCGTAAACTAAATCAAGGGTCAGATAAGGATATTATAATTTATAAATAACATGAAAGTAACACTTATACATGTAATGTTCTGTTACTTATTGGGAATTTCAAACGTAATGTGCATGACTAATTTTAAATATGGATTGGGTTTAGAGGTGCAACTGCTTTGGAGCACATACATTCCTAGGTCCTGTTGCTAAACCTTACATGTCAATACACTTTTGAGCACGTATTTACTGTCTCGTACCAATTAATACACAACACTTACACTTTTCCGAGTGTCTACTCTTAATGTAAGAAAGACCATTCCATCAACAATGAGAAAATACAAAAAAGAAAGTGTTCGAACTACCAAAGCTAATCATCCCGTTTTGTATTAGAAATTCTTTAAAAAAATATATTACTAGGGATGAGTGGAGATTCGAACTCCGGACCCTTCACTCCACACGTCCAAAGTTTAACCACTACGCCACGAGGGTGTTGTGCTCTACCACTTTTTGATAAACATTTACTACTGAATCGTTGATTTAAAGTCTTTCTTCACTTCGAAGGTTAACCGAGATGTTATGTCTTTTTTTCGCTACTTTTCGGGGAAGATAATAGTTTGTCACATGATTATACGGCGCATGCATTATGTCTGTTACCTTTGTTTGCATATTGTTTCATTTGAGTCAACATTTCTTTATTTTCAGTTTCAGATAGTACTAAAAATATGGACTGTTACGGCGAGCGAAAAAAAAATCCCTTCTTTTCCTCGAAATTTCGATGTTGCCAAATTTCTGACTTACAAGCAAACATACTGATGGGGCAGAAAAAAGTTCTAAATTTCTTTCTTCCACCATGGTTAGAATGTCAAAATATGTGCACATGCAAACTTTGGCAACTCGAGAGCAATTACTTTGGGAGATATCGATGATATATTAATCAGAGTATTGTTTCTGGAAAGTGAAGAAAAGATATGGAAATACAAGATTATATTTGTAGAATGCTGAAAGAGATGAAAAGCAAATACATAGTAATGGGTACTGACTGAAAGGGTTTTATCTTCACGGCCGCCATCTTGAAGTGCGCCATATTGAATCTCGATTGGTTTTCTTACATGGGAAGGGGGTCGTGTAATATGTCATTCTGGGCTAGAATTTTACGGGAAACACGTTTCTGAAGTCAGTTTTCCCGTAAATGTATTATTGTGAGATTGTGGTGTGTGACATAGGCTACAGATGCAATAACCTGAAAACACCATTTTGTTTTGAAATAATGAAGGAAATGTAAACTAAGTGCATACAAATCCATATCGATACTGAAATATAATCAGGAACAATTTGTACGCATTTGGGTTTTAATTCCTTCATTATTTCAAAACAAAATGGTGTTCTCATACTATTGCATCAGTAGGCCATACTAATGTCACACACCATTATCTCATACAATAATACATTTACGGGAAAACTGACTTCAGAAACGTGTTTCCCGTAAAATTCTAGCCCAGAATGACATATTACACGACTCTTTCCCATTTAAGAAAATCAATCGACATTCAAGATGGCGGTCGTGAAACGTTATTATTTTTACTTCTCTGCTTTTGACCATGCAAAGCGTTGTGAGTATACTTTTGTTTTGTGACTAAATTCTCTAGCATGAAGAACTCGAAGAACTTAAGGTGACCAACTGAACTTGGTTGTACCAGTTTTTCTTTTTGTGAACTTAGTGACAGTTTGGTTCGTGTGTTTTCGAATAAATAAATAAATGTCATAAAAATACACAGAAAGGCAGAGGGTAGATGTTGTGGTGGGTCTTTCTGTATATTTTTTCTTTTTTTTATATACAACTTTTAGCTAACAAACATTTCCTAATTTTAGAACCTAAAATATACGCTAGAAACTCAAGAAATTCAACCTGGAAAATGTGCTCTACAGACCTGGAAAACCTGAAGAAAAATGAAAATAGAAAATCCCTGAAATATTGAAATCGGCCTCCATTCTATGTTCGTGTCCTGTTCGTCAGCCTGATTCACCTCCATGTCAATTTGCACATCGATATGTCCATAGCACTCGTTATCAAGAATTGGAGCAATTATGTCTAATAGCCTTTTCACACAACGCTTTTCCGTCATCGTCTGTTCACCCATGTCACTAGAATCCATGCAGCGATCAATTAGGAGTTCATATTCCTCTTCTCTTCTCTTCTTGTGTATTGTTCTCTTCAATTACAGAAGAACTCCATCCAGTAACTAAATTGACTTATTCCTTGTGAGTTTCAAATACAAAGCGTAATACAGAACCTCCTAACACACTTACTACACTTCACCAATCCTTCCACTTTGCACTTCAAATGATACCATTAATATAAAAAACGTCAGTTTCTTGTTAATTTCTGAAATTTTCCATACTGGTATTCACTTTATTCCTTCCAAACCCAAATGTATTTTGACACTGTACACCTGATCACAATTGAAAACTGGTTAATATTTAAAAACGTTTTTGTCTTAATCTCTGAAATTCTCATCCTGTCCCGTAGTACTACCCTTAGCATTAGATAGTGTGTAAAGAGCAACATCAACTCCTTCCATGCAAATGGCGACTACTAAAAATTCACACATTAACAGCAAAGTTTATATAACTTCACTAGTCTTAAAGTACCTGTCCCGTGCTAGCAGCATTTGTTCCTGCTATTCTGCTGTACCTTCTGTATTAATAGTAACACTTGTTCATTTCAATTAAATGTAGAAACTGTAAAACACTGCTTCAAGTGAGTCAATCCGAGGCACTTGAATACATTCCTATTTTCATTAATTAATCCTATAAAATCTTACTTCTAAGCCGTGTAACTTCTTCACACGGTGCACACATCACTTATATAGGATTTGGCAGTCTCTTGTAGTTTCCTAACACTTTTCAAAGTCAAAGTTCAGA
>JAGDQP010012644.1:1801-12353 GCA_022664845.1 Lepisma saccharinum
TGATGCAGATATTCCCTCATACTCCAGAGCGCTGCGTCCGAATGGGGAAACTTCCACATTCTGCCTGTATAACATGCTCCTGGCAGTGCTAACGTTTGTGACGAGTAAAACTTGGTGGGACACGCAGGAGTATTGGAAGTTGGCGCGAGGAACTAGGCTCATCCATATTCCATTTCACCACTTTTTAAGGTTGAAGGAGTTGACTGGACAGTTTGCACCCCTGGTGCTTTTGCTCGTATTTCGCAGCTTTTTACACTTGTGTAATGTATATACTCGCTTCGCCTCATTGGGGCGCTGCCCCCAGAATTCCAAGATGGCCTCGCTGGGGCGCACCCCTTTATCGCAATCAGGCTCCAGCTGGGAACTGTACCCTAGTAGGGGAGACGAGCCGAATTTATTCTAACCTACTCGTAATGGTACACCTTCATACCAAATTTCGTTTCTCTAGCTTCAGTCGTTATAAAGTGGGGCTTAGGCGGGCATTTTGGATAAAAGATGGACACATTTTTAACGTTTTCTTATATTTTCGTGACATACTCGTGATGATACACTGTCATACCAAATTTCATTTCTCTATCTCGAACGATGTGAAAAATGGTATTTCAGCTGCCATTTTGAATCAAAGATGGTGAATTTTTTAAAACGTTGTTATGTTTTCCTAAACTACTCTTGATAATACATCATTATGTCAAATTTCGTATCTCTGGCTCAAGCAGTTGGAAAATGGATTTATGACGTCCGCCATTTTGGATCCAAGGTGGCGTCTTTAGAGATATTTTGTAATATTTTCATAATCTACTAATAATGTTGTACTGTCAAACTAAATTTCGTTATTCTAGCGGCAGCCGTTTAGGCTGTGTATTATTTAAAAGTTTAGGGTTGGCGGCCATTTTGAATCCAAGATAGCGACTTTTTCAAAATTTTAAAAAGTTTTCTTAATTTGCTATCGATGATGTAGTTTCATAATAAATTTCACTGTTCTATCTTTAGTCGTTTAGGCTGTGTATTCTTTGAAATTTTAGGTTTGGCGGCCATTTTGAATCCAAGATGGCGACCTTTTCAAAATGTCGGAATTTTTCCTTTATCTACTTATCATCCTGTACCTTCATACCAAATTTCATGTTTCTAGCTTACTCCAAACACCCTAAACAATATGATGAGTGAGTGAGTCAGTCAGTCAGTCAGTCAGTGAGTGAGTGAGTGAGTGAGTCAGTTAGCCTAAAATGTGCAATTTCAGGGGTCCACAACTAGAACATAGTTTGAGATACGAATATGAAATTTTGCACATCTGCACACATTTACCATATCTCCTTAACGGCAAAAGCTCACATTCCTATCTTTAACATGTTTTTTTTTACGGGGCCCCCAAATCGTCGATTTTGCCATAAACTCTTGTTCCTGTATAACATGCTTCTGGCAGTGCTGACGTTTTCTGACGTGAAGAACTTGGCTCATGCACTGCCGTGCATGTTGATATACGTATATTACTTCCTTTTGGGGAATTGCTTGCGCACCATTGCGGAATTTCGAAATATGCATTTTCAAACATTGCAGGTTTAAAGTCTTTGACGCTACTATGCCGCATGAACTCTAATGTTCCTGGTGATATAAATGTGAAGTTGTAACGTTTATTTTTCTACGCTTACGGCAGCCTGTGGCTCCGAAACTACGCACATTTCGTAAATATGCCAGAGAAACGTTCTTTCGTCTTGTTTTGATGTGAGTTTCTAGGTGTAGTTTATAAACTTATTATTACGTAAGAGCAAACATATAACAGTATAATGCAAGAGGGTGAAAGAAACAAACGCTGCCACCCAGACTATTCTTTCGTCAAATTGCTAGTAATCCACAGGTGCGTAGATACTTTCAATGGCGTAGAAGCCTTTGCAGAACTTCAATTTTATTGGCTGACAACTTGGATGTTTTAGTGGGTGAGGACCGTCACCTTGTTACTTTCCTACGGTGTCGAAGAGTGTTCATGCCAGTTTGGCGTGGATACCTGAAACAGTTCTTGCAGAAGAATTGAAAAACTCTATTTTCCACTATGTTTGGCAGCACTAACAAGTGGAGTGCATGGAGGGGTACTGTTCCCTACCGTCGTGTTTGTATTATGTAAAAGAATAATCTTGCAAACTTTGGTGCAGATTCGTTAAACAGTATAGAAGCTATTGTGATATTATATTATAACATATGGTGGCAATACTGATAACTAGAGGTGCTTGAACATCTGGAAACCCTGACAGTCGTTTTTCTGGGATTATAAGGACATTCGTTCCAAGTTTCGTGCTCATACGCTGTCCAGAAATTCCTTCTATGGAAAACGTCTTAACTTCTGTGATTAAATGTTTAATTATATTAACGTCAGGGATCATTATATCGTAGCTTCCCTGTGACAATGCCTTCCTAGGGATATTAACAACATTTTTCCATATTGTATCAAAACGTCTACAAGCACAGGAAATCTACTAAAATCACATGTTAAACTTTCGAACTGCGTTTTCCGAGTTAAGCCGTTCTTTCGATTCATGCCCGTTCTGCCTAAAGGCCCTCCAGCACTTTGTAGAAAATATTTGCAATTATCTTATGTTTAGGCAGAATGGGAATGCTCGTTCTGCCTAATCTTTCGAAACAGGGAATTTTATGCTGGGAGGGATTTTTAAAGGGAAATTCAGCTTCGAACTGCACGCTTCCTAGCGTGTTTTGATGCAGATCGGAACCTTTTTTTTTTTTTTTTTTTTTTGATGGCTGTAATAAGTTGTTTTAGTAATTCCCTAAGAAGCGTAACTATTTCTTCGAGCTTCGTAATAAATTATGGATGTTATTCTACTTGTTCTTCCCAAAAAAATGGCTAGGATACAGTTCTGTTATTAGCAGTATTATTCACTTGTACTTTTGTAAAGATGAATGTGATGTTTTAAATACCTGCAGACAAATGGAAAATTAATTGACTCAGTTGCAAGAAAGTTGTTTCCCATTAGAACTGAAACGAACACAAAACAAACTTATTTCGGTCTAATATCAAGTCATTTCACAACAAAATTTCATTCGGATTTCCAGTAGTTTATTTTCAGCATGTTAAGGCTCGCAGTACTTTAAAGGTGCCACAGTTTACATCCTCAAGACATGTTTGGTCATATATTAAACAAACAATGCAAGAGGATGTATAAGGCGGCCCTTAAAAAAGAGCCTTTGTCTTCGACTACCATCTTATCAGGTGATTTGTCTTCTATACATGACTCTATACTACAAGCAATAGTATCATATATACTTATAATTTCATACTTATATTGTCAGTGTAAATAGCAGCAATACAAAATATCACATATCGTCAATATAACCAATACAATTTAACACAATAGCTCATCACACTATTCTAACTGTAAACAATACGCAACCTCATTCACGTAAGGCACCAAGTCCATTACACGAGATTCCAGCCTGCTTCCCAGTGATTTGATCTTTTTTTGAACTCGCCTATATTAAGGTTTTGTTTCTTTAGCTTCTTATCTACCTCCAATATTAACATGGCAGCTTCACTTTCACTCTGTTCCTGTTGTAGAATCTACACGAATGTAAAAATATTGGGATGTTCTTTTATTAGCTTTCTGTTTAATTTAGAGTGTCACCCCTCGACAACATTAGTTGTTCTTGCTTCAACATTGTCCTGATGGTTCCATATTTTTTCGTACTGTTTATTTTTAGAACAGTGGTGATAAGGTATTCTGTTAAATTGTATTAGTTACATGACGATATGTTACATTTTGTATTGCTGCTATTTACATTGACAATATAAGTATGACAATATAATGTAGTGTAGAGTCATGTATAGAAAACAAATCACCTGATAAGATGATGCGATTTCGAAAGGAGATGTGATGTAGAAGACAAAGGCTCTTTTTAAGGACCGGCTTAAGCATCCTCTTGGATTGTTTGTTTAATACATAACATCTCTTGACGATGTAAACTGTGCCACCTTTAAAGTACTGCGAGCATTAGCTAGCCGGATATAAACTACTGGAAATCCGAATGAAATATTGTTGTGAAATGACCGAAGTAAGTTTGTTTGATGTTCGTTTCAGTTCTAATGTCAATCGTCTACCTTGCAACTGGAAGAAGAGGAAACTTACATAAAGAGCATTGAGTACACAGAACTAAATAAACTCGTAAGGAAGAAAATAAGAGAGAATGTACGAGGATACAACGAAAATCTTGTTAAAAATATAATCGAGGAAGACAAGAGCCTGAAGAAAACAAAACAGTAGCTCTTGATAGGGAAAAAGCAAATAATTGCAGTTAAAAGACCAGACGGGACCGTAACACGAAATAAGGAGGATTTTATAAAACTATTTTAAAATTTCCACAGAGGAAACTACTCGGAAAAAGAACTAGGAACTGAAGATTCAGAAGAAAATGATTTAGAAGTTAAAGACATAATGAAAGAAGAAGTGTGTAAAGTACTTTCGAGGGATGAAGAATGGAAAATCGCCAGGAGAAGATGGACTCACAGCAGAGATGTTAAAATGGGAAGATAAAAAGATGAAGGAAGAACTTGCTAAATGCCTGAGGAACAGAGAAATACCATCAAGTTGGAATAATGCTGTTATCACTTTGTACAAGAAAGGGGACAAAGAACGCGTCGAAAACTACAGACCAATTATTCAACTGTCAGTTCTATATAAAATGTTCGCCAAAGTGATTTTGAATCGTATTGAACGAGATTGAGTTTCAACCAGGAAAGGGAACAAACCGGATTTCATCGTGGGTGTAGCACAATGAACCACATACAAACATTGAATGAAGTTATGGAAAGGACTCATGAATATGAACTTTCACTATGTTTGGGATTCATAGATTTTGAAAAAGCTTTCGATTCTGTCTCCTTGTCAGTAGTACTTAAATCACTTGAACATGGAGGCATCGAAAGTGCATTCATCAAGTTACTACGAAACATTTACTCGACTGCTACATCTGTCATTAGACTGAACCAACAAAATGAAACATTTTAAATTGGAAAATGGGTAAGACAAGGAGTACAATTTCTCCAACACTGTTTTCTGCGGGTTTGGAGAGAGTGTTTCAAAATTTAAACTGGGATGAAAATTAATGGCGAATAATTCATCTTCTATGGTTTGCTGATAATATAGTCCTGTTTGCCTCAAGTGCAGAAGAACTACAAACCAGAATGGAAGAACTGAGTAATAAGAGTTCGAAAATAGGTCTTAAAATGAATTTAAGTAAAACAAAAGTACTGTTCAATGTTGCAAGGAAGGAAATAAAGATTAGCGGAGAGACAATATTTATAATTGATGAGTATGTTTACCTAGGCCAGCTCAAAATGTCAAATGCAAGTTGACGGATGAAATAAATAAATGGCGTAAAATGGCGTGGAGTTCGTTTGGAACATTACACTTTATTTTCGAAAGCAATGTCTGAAGTGTGAAGTTTATAATCAATGTGTTTTACCTGTAATGATGTACGGCTGTGAAACTTGGACATTGAATGCGCAAACAACTCAAATATTAAAAGTCACACAAATGTCAATGGAAATATTCATGCTAGGAATAATTAGGAAGGACCGGAAAACAAATGAATGGATTCGCGCACACACAAAGGTAGAGGATGTAATCAAGAATACAAAGAATATGAAGTTGAGATGGGCCGGTCACATAGCTAGACGAACAGATGGAAGGTGGACGACAAATGAACTACATTGGATTCCTAGAAAAGAAACGAACGAGACGACGTCCTAATGCAAGATGGGTAGATGAAATCAAACGTTTTTCAGGAGCTACATGGATGAGGATATCAGCAGACCGAGATATGTGAGGAAAAAGGGGAAGACCTTTATCCATCAGTAGACAGAAAACGGATGAATATGATGATTTAAAAAATCACACTCATCTTTACAAAAGTACATGTGAATAATACTGATAATAACAGAACTATATAATGGTCATTTTTCCGAGAAGAACAAATAGAATAACATCCAAAATTTATTACGAAGCTTGAAGAAATAGTTATTCTTCTTACAGAATCTGCTAGAATTACTAAGCAGCTTATTACAGCCATTAAAAGAAATATGGGTTCCGGTCTGCATAAAAACACGCTACGAAGTGTGCAGTTCGGAGCTGCATTTTCCTAAAAATAATCCCTCCGTGCATAAAATTCCCTGTCTTGAAAGATTAGGTAGAAGGGGAATTAGGCAGAAGGAGAATTCCCGTTCTGCCTAAAGATAAGTTAATTGAAAATATTTTCTATAAAGTGCTGGAGGACCTTTAGGCAGAACGGGAAGACACCGTTCTTTCACAGAGCTCCTCAAATGATATATGTATATCCGTCGATGATTTTGCTGTCGATGAGATTCTCGTCGATGAAGTTACTATTGATCAGTTAACCTTCAATGATTTTGCTGACAATAAATTGGTCTGTCTCTCGATGACATGTGTTATCGACAATTTGATCTGTGTAAGAATTGAATCAGCCATTGTTAAAAGAGGATATGTGCCATTAAAAATACATAGCACATATCCCCTTTTAACCGTGAGTGATGCAATTGTACTGTCTATGAATTGTAATGATGATAGCTTGTTCTATCGATAAATTTTGCTTTCGATGATTTTGTTCATCGATGAATTGCTCGTCGATAATTTTTATATCCACGAATTGGTGTCGAGGAATTAACATGACGCCATTGTCCTTATATGCCAGTAACAGTCTTACAAGAGTGTGAAACATTGCTAGAATATTCCAAGAATTTCATGGACTGTACTTGCAATATAGTCTATACGAAATATGAGAATATCTACCTTTGGGAGATTCCATGAATATTTGTACATTACCTATTGTACTTAAGCTTTCAGTAATTTCTGAAACCATTTTATCTTAATAACTTTAAAATGTTTGATTGTTTCCCCCCATTTCTTAATGTGTTAATGGATAATTTTAATCTCGGGGGGATACTCTTTATTCAGCATATTCTTTCATTGGGAATATTTCTTACATAATTCCAGGATTCCAAGGTAAAATTAAAGTAAAACAAAAATAAAAGGTTTAACCTTTTGTTTGCATTACATAATTCCTGGGATATTGCAAGCCAAAATGGAATATATCTGGAATATGATGTATGTATGGGCAGTATGGAAGCATATCATAACGAAGTGTTTTCTACGGAAGGAATAGCGCGGACTTATTGGCTTAATGACGAAATATATATTAAAAGGTGACTTATCTACCTCGTAATCTCATTCCATCCCCTAGCCCATTCACCTCACACATATACTGATTATATAACAGATACGTATTCCCTGTAATATCAGAATATTATGTTTCTCACGCTACGTGGTAAATTTGTTCTTCACTTCCTGTACATGGCATTATCTAGTTATAATAATAGTTGGGTGGAAGAGAGAAGCACGCAATTCAACATAAATTGCGAACTCACTTATGAGAAAGGAAATTTATATTCCAAGCGCAATTCTTTTGTTAAATATTGTTACACGTGTCTATTTTCTCACCATTTTATTTCGTTACTCTATACACAAGTTCAAGTTCGCGAGGCGAGCCTAGCAACGCCGTGGACTAATATAAATCAAATAATGCTTTAAAGAATTACAACAAGATCTCTCTTTCATCGACATTATAGAAAGAGAAGTAGTTATCTCATGCTGATGACCTGTACGAAAAAAGTACAACATGATTATTTCCAAATTATTCTACTAGCAAACCCTGAAAATTTATTTCTCATTTGGATTCGATTACAATTAAATTGTTTCATGCATCATCGTCCATATTTACTTTATCTGTACAATAATTCTTCATTAGAAATATAAATGATCGATTTCCAGCATACCCAGAGTTGAGAGTTCATAGAAATCTCCTTACGCACTGTTTACAGGAATTGTATACTTCGATTCTTCATTTCTTGTTCCTTTTTCCTACTTTACTCAAAGTGAATAGCCTGTTTTAATTCAAGATAAATCTCACAGTTTATTGATGTATTTTTAATTCTTTCCTGGACTGGTGACTTTGGTCTAACCTTTTCTCGTTTGAAGAATGATGTCCATGGGCGATTCAGGGGACAAGACTGGGGAAGATAGCGGGCAAGGCAGCACTGGAGATTTTCAGTCATTATAGTCAACAATGGAGCTCCAAGCAAAGTGCCTCACCATTGCCAATTCGAAATCCGTGACGTGAGAGACTCAACCATTGGAGATGTGTAGATTTATTGATGAGAATGAGCAGCATAAAATAATTGGTCTCTAATCTTTCAATATATTGATCAATCAATTGGTTCTTTACAATATCGAAACATTAATATTAAAAAGGATCGGAAGTCGATATATTGAATAACGCTATCGAAAGGTATACCAATATGATCCACGTTTGATTTCTATTATATTTTTTTATATATAAGCAACCTATTATTTCCAACAATTTCTAGACCTTATCGATACTCAATTTCCACAGATAACTCAATATGAATAACATTCTTTGATATGAACAATATTCCATATTCAACGCATTTTCGATATGATCGAAATATTTTGTTTAATATTTCGATCGCTCTTCAATTCGAGAGCGAAATTGATGTTCGATATAGAAATATAGAAGGTAGGGTGGGACTTATGATGGAACACCATAACATAATGGTGCTAATCAACGATAAATCTAAGGTTCATTTGACGTTCCTGGCGTAGGTACTTTTGATGAGTTCATAAAAGAGGACCAACTAAATCAGGCTGCGACTACCTGATCATAGAGTCAGGAGTCGCAGGGAAACTTCTGTTAGTAACTATACTTTTTCTTTAATTTATATCTACCTTTGATGAACCAATCAGCAGATATGTTTCATTTCCTGATAATGAACTGAGAAGGTAAAGTGGAAGTAAAATTAAAATAAAAAAATTAACCTTTTGTTTGCATTACATAATTCCTACCTTTATACATTGTCATGATTCTAGATCCCACGATCTCAATCTGTACCTGGCCCCACCTACTACGCACGTAGTCTTGAAACGATATGAAAGGTACGCGGGAATAACGATCAAGTTCCATGCAAAGAGAAATTAGGTAAATAATGTCATCTGATACTAAGATGACCATTCGTCCCCGAAATAACACTTCCATCCCCAGCTGTTTTTGTCTGCAATTTTCAAAAATTTAAAGTAATAATAATAATAATAATTTTCTCATTTATTGGGCATATAGACAATACAAAAAAAATCCAGATTGTCACCCAATACAATATGGAATTAAAACATCCAATACAATGATGATTACATATCAGTATACAAATATAACATCTAAAGAAAACATGCAATATAAAACATAATGGTTATACATAAAAGAAAATAAGAAAAAAATCACTCATATATTTCCCCCTAGTACTTGGGTAATCTTCTAATACAGATCTTATAAAATGCGTGAACTCTCTCATACATTAATGTTATTATTAACTCTCGAATAATATTTGATTTCAACAACAATACAATTTCTTACTAATTAAATTTTATCCTCAACTATGATTCTTAACTTTTTAATCAAATTAGACACATTGTCTCCGAAAATGTCTATTTTATGATCACGAAGAACGGCAGTTCTTCAAGTGACGCTGGCAAAGGACACTGTTAGCGGCACTCAGATAGTATACAGTTAGTTTCGGATCTACCGAAGTATAAGTCCGATTTTGATACTTGAACTTACATTTGAAAGCTCTTTCCAATAGTAAGACACAGGAAAAGAATTGGGTCGGTAGGATCTCCTTGGGACCCCCTAGGGCGCTTTGAAACACATATCAAAATTTCACATTTTTTTTAGGATAGCACTGACCCCAGACCACATAGGCGGCCGAATCTTACTGGATCTTATTCTACGCTTCAATACGTTTCAAACGGTGTATCATACGTTAAAATCGGTGGAGCGGTTCAAAAGTTACGATTTTTTTTAACCGAATCACAAAATTTTCACAAATGATAGAAAGGTATGTCCGTCATTCTGTGTGTCTTTTTGTTTTAGCCCCAAATGGGTGGTACCGAAGTGTTTTAGGGGTCCATTGCGGGCCCCCATGTGGGGGTAAATCCAAGCTTAGATTTTTTATAGGAGTTACGGTTTTCGACATATGGAGCAAAATCGATCTTGTATCCTTCCGCCATAGTGACACGTGCCACTTTTTAAATACGAGCCCGTACGGAGAACACTCTCCGCCGCTGCTCCACTCATCTGGGCATGACGTAAAGGAGAAAAATGTAAAGATACATGACTTTACCTAATTTTATCTAACCTCCAAGTTCCCATGGTGAGTAATTTAAAATGTACTTTCTGTCAAGAATATTACAGTGCACGTGTCTCCTACACGTTATAGCGCGTGTGCAGGAGAGAGGAGCATCGGCATAGATGGCTCGTGTTACAGTCTTTTTTTTATAGGCAGTCTTACAAAATAAGTGATATCAGTATAAAACCTCATTTGGGGTAAAAGGAAGAGTGACGCAAGAATTCTACTCACAAAAGAAGTAATATCTATTTTGCGAGTGACTTTCTTTGTGTCACTATGGCG
>JAGDQP010012644.1:12753-32143 GCA_022664845.1 Lepisma saccharinum
TAATTAATTAAAAATTTATGTTATTACAGTTTGCATTTAAATTTGGATACCCTTCCATATTACCATTATCATTTTGTGAAGATTGGTAGATTGATTCAAATACTTTGGCAAAACAATTTGCCAGTTCCTTCTCATCATCCATAACTTTACCACCAACTAGTATTCCGACTGGATCATTTGATTTTTTTTAGCAAATTTTACCAAGATCATTTCCAGAATTTTACCAAGATCATCAGTGTTTCAAAATTCACATCGGATTTTTTTTTTTCTAAATATCCTCAATAATGATTTGGACCTTCTACGCAAATTTGAAAATAAAGTATAGTAATTTACATCTCAATAATAATAATAATAATAACAATACTATCTCAACCAACACTTAGTAGCTCAGTGGTAGAACGTTGGCGTAGCACTCGGGAGATCGTGGGTTCGTTCTCAGCGACTGACCATCTTCACTGACGTTTTTCCAGAGTTTTTCCGTAGTCACACTCACACCAGGCAAATGTTGGGACGGCACTTTCAACATAAGCATTAGCCGACACCTTCCCGAATTCTTTCTCCTCCCCTATCCCGGCCTGAGGCTTAGATGCCTAAAGGCCATAAATAAAGTTTCAAATTCAAACTAAGTTTTCAAGTTTCACGGGGAAAAAATATCACGTAGGCCTCACTGACACAAAATTTTCCCTCAATGTAAAAATGATTAGTAAACAGTTGCTGTGTTTTCCGGGCAGCAATGTCGCTATGGAGAGATAGTTTTCTTTCATGAACTATATATAGACCTACAAAAAGTTACAATTGATAATTGAGTCCATTCAAAAGTTAATAGTTAAATATAAGATTTGCATCATCAGTATATACCGGTACATTGCTTCCATATTTTACTTATCTACAAAATTTTTTGCAAAACACTAACAAAATCATATTGCAACAGCAACCGTCTCAAATTTTAGTCAGACCTACTGAGTCGATTATATGTGGGGGGTTTTGAAAGCAAAAGCTGCACTCTCCACTTTTGGGGGAAACAGGTTTTGATGGCATTCTATACATTAAAGTGTCTAATGATGGTAATTGAAGATAAAGCCCTAATTCTTTGTGTATTTTATAGATTTATGCGTAGGAACCAGACAAAAAAGTTGTCCTAATACTATGATATTTACCATCTTAACTTTTCTTTTGGCTCTCCGGTAAAATTTACTGTAGTGGAGATTGCAACTTTTACTTCTAACCCCCCTATATTATTTATTGAACGACCCTTTTCAGCATTTTTCAGTACTAAACTGTGTGTGTGGAGATAAGTGGACAATACCGATTCTGAGCAAATATTAAGTTGCCATCTCGACAGTGTTGCTAAAGAAACCGTTATGGACAGTACGGCCCGAACTCCGGCCCGGCCAGGTCCGATTCTGCATTCACACTTTTCGGCTCAATCGGAACCAGATCATAAATCACCCAGAAGAGCCGGGAAAGTGGGTTGGTTTCGTCGCCCACTTTCCTGCCACAGCAGATCTTGGCGCCCCGATATTCAATCTGAATCGATCGAGCCGGAACGTGTGGATATTGAATCGGTCCAGGCTGAGGCGGGCTGAGATCATACCAGAATGCAGTAGTACTCTGGCTTGCTCCGCGTGCTTACTGCAGATTCGCACGCAGCAACATTTGCTACTAGAGTTCAAGGGCATCAACCTCTTTATTTTAAGGCAGGCAATCATGCCAAAAGAAGCCACTGTGTTTGGTACGATTCTGAAAGCTAGGTTTCAAATTGCTACTCACGTTCTCTTGGTTGACTCGTCAACGTCCCTTAAAAATGGGTATTTTCATGTGTAACAACATTGACAAAGATACCGCAATTTTCCTGTCTTAAAGTAAACAAAACAAATGAGATGTTAATTGTATTATGTGCATTGATTCACAGCTCTGTTACCGTGGCAGCCGGAGCTCCCGCGACTATTGACCTGGTCTGAAGCAAATTAAAGTAGATTAGTTTATAGTATAATCTATTCTGATATCAGCACGGAGTCGAAAATTCCGCTGATGTGGGAAGCATTTCTTTATTAACATAGGAAGTACAGACGGGTTTGGACTTTGAATTTAACTTTTAAGGCATTTAGGTAACTTTGGCGTAGGCCGGATGGATGATGATGGGATGAATTGATGGAATGAAGAAAGTGGAAGGAAACGAGAGCACTCGGAGAAAAAGAAAGTGGAAGGAAACGAGAGCACCCGGAGAAAACCCACTTACACGGTGTTTGTCCACCACAAAGCCCACATATCATGAGCAGGGATCGAACTGACGGCATTTAGCCATCGCGGTTCAGACGAGTTTGGAGACTACAAATACAACCTATTGGAAATCTGTCGATTGCGACGATTGACCAAGAGTAACAGGGAAGACAAAAGTTGAGAACCACTGGTTTACACACACAGACAGATGTGATCTATGGCGTACCTTGGCGAATATCTTGACGGAGCAGGGAAAGGAGAGGTATAATCAGAGATTCTCCTAGGTGCCATAATGTAATTTGGTTTGTAAAACTGTCTTCTGTCAGAATGGCCGGTGGCAGAATTACAACCTTTGTGCCTCCCCAGTGCCGATGCTAATTCCTCTATTGTTACCATGGGGGCTATATGTGGCTAAAAAAATCTTGTCACTCATTGCTTACTTTCTCTGCAGTTTCGACAACTGGAAGAATCATGTTTCATTCCCAGACTCAGTACAGATTAACATTTTTGTGCATTTTGTACTCAAAACAATGTAGTTTGCAATAACTATAATAGGAAAAAAGACGGGAAACTCAAATCCAGCCTTCGTAACCTAACAGTATGGGCATGGATTTCAAATCGGCAAGTTCCATCCCTACTGATAACCATATACTGACAGGTTTTGCAGGGTTTCCTTCAGCTTCACCAAGTGAATATTGATACCTATAAAAAGGTAATTGCCACCATTTTTCTTTATTGTTTCGAAGCGAGCGCTCCTCACGGACATCATTTCTCTGATATGTGATGCGCCTAGGCCATAATAACCTGTCTGACCCATACATAGGTATACCAGTTAAATGGAAAAGAATAAAAGAGATTACAAAAGGAAAATAATTAAAAAGTGTAAGTAAATGAAGTGTAAATTGTCAGACCTTTGCTTCAGTTCCGTCGAAGAAATCAAGTTCCGGCCGGCTTCCTGTCTGGAATCAAGTTCCGACTTTCTGTCTGTAATCAAGTTCCAGTACACTGTTCCAGTTTCTGCGAACGCATGGATGAGACTAATAACTTCCTCCTGACGGTAGGAACTGCGTAAGGAAAGAGAAAAGTCAAGTTTATATGGAGGGGAAGGGAGAAGAGAAGAAATGTGTGAAGGTCTTTTCATAGATTTTGAAGGTTACGTTTATCACATCATAGTAAATGAAAGGAAAATTAAAGCTATTTTTGCAGAAAGGGCTTTTATCTTGCATTACTGACGAACAACTATAAAATTTCGTATGAAAAATCACTCAAGAAAAATTGCCAAACACAGAAAAAAAAAAAATTGAAACTGTATGCATTCAAGGTTGTCGTTAAACATCATTATTGTGTTTCCATGTGGCGACCCCCTCTTGGATCACGTAACATGATTTATGTGCGAATCCAAAATAAGCATGCCTTTAATCGTTTCGCAGCCTCAACTAAAAATTTTCTTCACCTTTTGCCAGAACATATATGCTTGTTTGAGAAAAACGTGTTTTTTGCAAACCACTAATTACATATTCCCCATTTCTCGCTGTCTCGGTTTCAATTATGTATCCACATGCCGCGCTACGTTTCACTGGGATTTTCCTTGGTTTTCCACGTGCCGTTACTAGAAACAAATAAAACAAAAACTATCTTTTCTGGTGGTATTCTAAATATACTACTTGTCTCTTTGGTATCTTTGATTTTACTTATATTGTGCACGTGTTGTGTGAACAGTTAAGCCCTTCACCAGTCTTAATGAATTACACACTGAGCGGACACAACTTCCCTCAAAGTAGAGCAAACGGCCGTAGCTTAGTTGGTGGAGCGATGGCTTCTGCATTCGGAAGGTCCTGGGTTCAATACCTCACATCATCCATGTTAACCATCCTGACTGTTTTTCTTTTTTAGCTTTTTCTCGTCAGTCGCACCAGGTAAATGCAGGGATGGTACTTCCAAACTAGACTCTAGCCGACCCCTTCCCGTATGCTTTCCGTTACCCCACCTCGCTCTCAGCAGTAGATGGCTGAAGGCCATAATTAAATTCTAATTTAAACACATAATTCATTTCACAACCTTTTGCCTAGGCATTTTCAAGTGTACATCTAATTTTTTCTTTGATTTATTCCGAAATTTCAAATTAACAAAAATTAAAAATGGATCAACAAATAAAATAATACTGTTGCATTGTTCCAACGCAATAACGTTCTTTTTTCATAACTCATTTACGTTTGCACAGTCTTTATTGTTTACATGAATGGCATTTATTTATGCCCTTTAGACAACTTTGGCAGAGGTCTGTATACAGTAAGGAAGAAAATGCTGAAAGGAAGTCAGCAAGGACTAGTTTGAAGGCATTGTCTCCATATTTGACAAATATGACTGACGAATGTACCTGGAAACACCCCGCCAACCGTGGTAGCCTTCTAGTGTAGGCGCCAGGGCAATGGTTCCAAGGTTCTGGGTTCGAATCCCGGCTTGGGCATGGATGTTTCTGGATTCTAAATAGGGTGCTTTTGTCATCAAAATAGTATTATGAAAATAATGGCCAAGTATACCCGCACCTTTTGGAATACTGGGCATACTAGGTTACTTCATACGTAAATAAATTCTATCACATATTTATAAGATGTGCTATTATATGCTTAGTGTAGAATCTACAGGGGGCTGTATACCCCCCAAATCTTCCTTAGTCTCCTTATATCCTACCCCAATTTCATTAGTATGCTTTATGTTATACATATATCATAAACTCAAGTCAGCCTCCGACTTTTTCAAATGAAATAGTTCCCCTGGGGCCGTCGCTCCTCATAAGTAAAGGATTAATCGTATAAAAAAATAATTAAAAAAAAACTTTTTAGAAACATAATTTCTTAAACCATTTGTACTAAAAAGTAAAAAATAATTTTGTTTATGCATGACTAAAAAAAAGCATGCAACGCTCTCTCATATACACTCACTTCATAAATTCTTCAAGTGGCGGGCCCCATAATTTTCTTTTTAGTCATGCATAAACAAAACCATTTTTTTTTTTTTTTTTTTTTTTTTTTTTTTACTTTTTTGTACAAATTGTTTAAGGAAAGTATGTCTTTAAAAAGGGTTTTTGCTTTTTGTTTTTTAGTTATTTTGGTGTTCGGAGAATTTTTTCAAACTGTTTCGTGACCCAAATCCTAAAGTGTTCTGCAACCATTGAAACTACGCTTCGTTGCAGGCTAGTATTTAGTTTAGGACAAAGAAGTTCATATTAAAAAAAGATATTAAAATATGCTCTTAGAATATATACATATATGAAAGTAACAATGAAATATTGTATTGTCACCTGACTTACGTCGCTGTACAAATTTTCGTTATTGTATGACGTAGGAAAATGAGTTAAATTAACGTTGCAAGATTGGAGGACACCACGAACCAATATGAACTAAAGAAAAGAATGCCGACCAGGTAGCCATGCGGTCTAAGGCGTTAGTCTCACGACTCGAAGGCCCCGGGTTCGAGTCCCAGTAGTGTCTTTTAACTAGGGGCATAACGTATCGTGACGGACCGAAGTCAACAGTTACTAGACTGACCCATATAAAATAAAGTTTAAAATATTTTTTAAAAAGAGAAAAGCATGTAATAATAAAAACTGATATCAGTGATGACAAGTGTGAAAAATTTAGTTAGGACCGGGGTCCATTGAACGGAATGGTTCGGAGCCCACTCTACCAAAAACTGTAGCTCCCGTCCTTAGAAGCTCACCAGCTCGTGAAGGACGTTAATAATAATTCACTCACTTATTGTGGTACTATCCTTAATATACTTATTTAAACCTATTTAGTTCTAGTTTCTGGCCCTTGAATACTAACTACATTTCACCTGATAATTATTATTTACCTCACTTGAGTCGATAGTTGCAAACATATTTTGGTTGCAGATAGGCTATCTTATTTATCTTGCCACTCTTATTGGATTATGTTCTGTGCCGAGTGTAGGCATTACCAATAGACAATAGTTTACCTCCATCATATTTTGTATATGCCCTATATGCAGTGGCGGTTCTAGAGGAAAAAACTTGGGGGCCAGCTCTCAACGTTGCATATTATATATATATATATATATATATATAAAGAGAGAGAGAGAGAGAGAGAGAGAGAGAGAGAGAGGGTGGTATTTAGCGGTGGGAAGGGGGAAATTCACCCTCACTTACTTTTTTATCCCCCTCACATATTAGATTTTTTATCCCTGGGAGGTAATAATATAAGGGAGGGAACATTGTTTCATAATGAAAGTCTATTTTACATTTATTTTTGTACCGAAGTCTAGCGCTCTAACCATCAGGCTACAGAGAAGCTCATCAATGCATGGATTTACAGAGGGAAACTTATAGTTAACTGAAAAATTTACACTGGATAAAATAACTCGATTGGATTTTACACTACATAAAACGGCATTAAGAGTCCTTCCCTCTACACACACACACTTAAAAATCCATAAATACCACACTGGTTATATTGTATATTTCAACACCAATTTAGACCTAAATAAGATGATTTAAAAAAAAACAGAAACAAAGATTTCTACTTTTGATTTGTAGATCGGACTAGAATTTCCTATATTATTTTTATAGTAAGAAATAAGTCGGACAACGATTAGCGTTCTGTCGTTTTCGGCATAAGCTACTGGTGGTATAATTTCGAATTAGCACCGCATTGCCTATAAGCAATAAATTACATTTTAAGATGATGTGGTCTTCCCTTTGTTATAACGTTGTTGATAGTAAAGACTTCTAAAAGGTTTCAAAAACAAAAGATACTGTGTTACATAACCAAAAAACAATAAAATAACTACTTTAAACTTGTTCTAAGAAATTTAAAAAATCGTTTAAAACTCAACAAAATGCAGTTTCTAACAGACTGTGATTCCTTCCCAAACCCCATGTTTATAGAAGAAGCTTATCATGGTACACTTCATTTCATGTTCAAGAATCGATAACATTAAACTTCTTGCAAAATAAATATTAATTATACTAAATATTTCAAGAGAATTAAGGATATTAGTATATCTTCACTGCAAAAAACTGAAGGGGGTGGCATGCCCCCCCGGCCCCGGCCTAGAACCGCCTCTGCCTATATGTAGAAGTGTAATGAATATTCTGTATTCTAGACACGATGACTTGACCGGCAAACAAAGGTTCTAAGTAAAGTTTTTGCTTGAGAAGGAAAGTGAATATAATATACGAATACAGAAATTAATTTTGACTCAACCTTCTGCTGTTATCGATTTCTCATTTGCGTTAAAAGCACAATAACAATACCGTTGCCCTGGTAACGAACACAAAACAAGAAACTCAATTTCCTCCTTTCTCTTCCTGTTTCATTGACATGCATATCTATATCCAATACCCTATAATTACCCCGCGCCCAATACTCATTTCAGATCTGCACCTCTGTAATATAAAATATTTCTGCCGAAGAAGTTATAGACTCGATACAAGTTATACATGAGTCCGTGTAATTCCAGTTCCAAACCTTCCCTTGATTTGGAATTGAATTGTTATTAAAGTCCTAAACGAGCTGGTAAGTTACTAAGGACGGGACCTACAGTTTAACTTGGGCTCCGAACTACTTGTGTCCCCACCGGGAATCGAACCCGGGTTCCCTTGATTACAAGGCAGCGAGCGTTACCACTTACCCACCAGGGACACCCCAGATTTGGAAATCTTGTGCAAACCACTGGCATCAAGTATATTATAACCAATCCTTTTACTAAAAGTTACAAGTTCCCTCATATGTTCATCATTAGAACGCTTGCTCCCATATTTCTCACTTAAAAAAAAACACCAATAGCAGTGTTGACTCTATATTAACACGAATAGATCACATAGTCGCTAGGAACTCTGAAATACAAATAACAAACTGTTCCTACTATAAATCAAAGGTTTTTTTTCTTTTACTCGTAAGAACATTAAGGTAAAATCAACACTACATGATAAGAATGATTGTGAATGTGTTCACATTTATGTGAACATTCTTTTTTAACTTCTCACAAGAATAATATTAGTAGGGCATTCATTAGATTCCTGCATCAACAAAAGTCAAATCCTGTTCAGAGCGTCTATGAAATTTGGGTATACGAAATTGAAGTGAAATATTGCAAACCCAACAAGAAAATTCTGGTAGAACATATTCTGATATTCGATGAACACGTACTGATTGAATCTAGATGGAACCTTTCTATATAATGACACATTTTATTGTAACTTGGAAATAATGAATATTTGATACCGAAATTATTAATTACAACTAATGTAAAATCTTTCCACTGCAAACTGGAAAATATATAATGGAGATTGGGGTAAAGACGAACATTTGTTCCAAAATCTACTACTGTCATTCTGAAAGTAGTGCCTCCTCCTTCATAACATTTTTATTTGTAGCAATAAAAATATGAAACTTAGTGGGAAAGTACTTTAAAGTGTGGTGATCTATCCAAACATATTCAAAGTATTGTTCATAATTTTGTATACACTTCCCTCATTTTTAAATCAATTGTTGAAATTCATTTTTTTTTTTAAATCTGTATATGTCATTTTACCCACAACCTTATAGACAGTCCTACGTTATCGAAATTATTTCCACGAAGGTTATTTTTCAAAGAGGGAAAACAACCATAGGTCTGAAGGAGCAAAATCAGGACTCTATGGAGAAACTACACTGCAAAAAATAACTGTGTTAATTCAACACAATGCGGTGTCCCAGCGTGACTACCACTTTTGTGTGTTAAATCTACACAACACACGGTGTTGATTTCGGTACTGTGGAAAAATAGTTACGGCTGCAGTGAGATTTGAACATGGGTTGCTCAGTTAGAAGTCAAGCGTCTTGCCGACTTGGCTAAATCGTCAGACAGAAAGGACAATAGATACAAACGATTTAGTTAACAACATTTGAATTACACGACTACATTATAGATGTAAATAGTATAGAGGATCAAATATATGTTGCTGAACCCCACAACAAACTAAGTTACTTGCACGACTTATCCCATGGTTTAATCACCTCCTATTTGTCAACTGAGAAACAGAATTCCCATTCCTTGAGAATATTCTATTTCTATGAAAGCAAGCAAGATGGCGACAAACAAACACTTGAGTAGCATTACTGGTTTCTTATCGTAACAACATGTCAAATGCTGCGCATGCTGCATTCATAGAAATGAAACATATTCTCAATAAATGGGGATTGTGATCCCTAATTGACCAACGGAAAAGCGATTAAATCATGGCATAAGTCGTGAGAGTATCTTTGTTTGTGTTTGGGGTTCAGCAACATTTCTTTCCCTCTATATCGTTTCAATCTAGTGTTCTTTCTGTCTGATGATTTAGTGAAGTCGGTAAGATACTCGACTTTTAACTGAGCAACCCATATTCTAATCTAGCTGCAATCGTAACTTTTTTTTCTTCCAGTACCATAATCAACGCCGTGTATTGTGTTGATTTAACACACAAAAGTGGTAGTCACGCTGGGACACCGCATTGTGTTGAATTAACACAGCTATTTTTTTACTGTGTAGGGTATCACAGTCCACCCCTTTTGGCAATAGCGAGTTCTATCTCCATTGAGATGTGGAGGCGTGCATTATCATTGTGTAACACAACATTATCAAATGGAATGTCACGTCACTTCTTCCTGATTGCTTTCTTTAGCTTCTTCATTTATGTTTCATAGCCCTTTGACCACAATGAACTGCATCACACAACTCTATAGACAGCCACATGACGATTGTCTCAATTCAATTGTTGTCTGTTCCCATCTGTCACTGCACTTGTCGGTCATTCACGTCCTTGCTTGTCAGCCACTGAACTTTCCGACTCTTCAGACTTATTTATCCAACTTTCCACATTACTGATGTCATTTCTGGCATTCCCGTACAACGCCACGGGTTTCCTGTGAATCTCTGAAGCCTGACATTCCTCTTTTTCCAGGAATTAAATCTCTGCTTTTTTGTTGTTGTTTTTTTTTTTCTGAATAATCCGTGTTGTTTACTCAGGAATTTGAAAGCAAAATATTCTCTATGTTAGAAACATAGCAAAGTACTTGCCATTATAATTTTATAAAAAATCAGTTAAATATTACAGAAGTAATGAAGGAGGAAGCATTACTTTCAGAATGACCTTTGCAGCCTTAACTAACTGTTACACATTTACTATTTGCCCCAGGAAATATATATCACTAGAAAACTTAGCTTATTGTCATTCTACAGCTGTAAATGGTTTTTACATCATCATCATATTCAGCTATTTTCTATCTACTGCTGGATGAAGGACTCCCCTTTTCTTCCAACATATCTCGGTCTGCTGCTATCCCCATCCATGTAGCTCTTAAAAAAGTCTTGATTTCCTCTACCCATCTTGCATTATGACGACGTCTCGGACGTTTCTTTTCTCTAGGAATCCAACGTAGTACATTTGTCGTCCTTCTTCCATTTGTTCGCCTAGCTATGTGACTGGCTTATCTCCACTTCATGTTCTTCGCAGTCTTGATTACATCCTCTACCTTTGTTTGTGCGCGAATCCAATCATTTTTCTTCCTTCCCTCCTAGCTATTCCTAGCATGAATATTTCCATTGATCGTTGTGTGGCTCTTAATCTTTGAGTTTTTTGCGTATTCAATGTCCAAGTTTCACAGCCGTATATCATCACAGGTAAGACACATTGATTATAAACTTCACGCTTCAGACACATTGATTATAAACTTCACGCTTCAGACACATTGGTAGTTTGCTTTTGAAAATAAAATGTACTCTTCCAAACGAACTTCACGCCATTTTAAATCTTTTTATTTCATCCATCAACTTGGCATTCGATGTTTTGAGCTGGCCTAGATAAAAATATTAAACTATGCTTATTGTCTCTAAGTTAATCTTTACTTCCTTCATTGCAGCATGTTGATTGTACATTACTTTTATTTTACTTAAATTCATTTTAAGGCACCTATTTCCGAACTCTCATTACTCAGTTCTTCCGTTCTGATTTGTAGTTCTTCTGCACTTGAAGCAAACAGGACTATATCATCAGTGAATCGTGGGAGATTAAGATATTCGCCATTAATTTCAATTTCAACTTCATTTCAGTTTAAATTTTTGAACATTCTACCCAGGACCGGAGAAATTGAATTTTCTTGCCTTACCCCTTTTCCAACTATAAATTCTTCACTTTCTTGATGTAGTCTAATGATAGATGTAGCAGTCGAGTAAATGTTTCGCAGTTCCTTGATGTATGCACTTTTGATACCTTTATGTTCAAGTGATTCATGTACTGTTACCAGGGAGATCGAATTGAAAGCTTCTTCAAAATCTATGAATCCCAAACATAGTCGAAGTTCATATTCATTTGTCCTTTCCATAACTTCATTCAGTGTTTGTATGTGGTTCAATGTGCTACATCCACGAGGAATTGCGGCTTGTTCCCTTCACTGGTTAAAATTCAAGTCTCGTTCAATACGATTCAAAATAACTTTGGTGAACATTTTGTATAGAACTGACAGTAAACTAATTGGTCTGTAGTTTTCGACGCGTTTTTTTGTCTCTTTCCTTGTACAACAAAATAATAACAGCATTTTTCTAACTTGAGGGTATTTCTCTCTTCCTCAGGTACATTGACAATAATTTAGCAAATTCATCTGTCAACCTTTCACTTCCTCATTTAAACATCTCTGCTGTGAGTCCATCTTCTAGTGGCGATTTTCCGATCTTCATCCCTCGAAGTAGTTTATTCACTTCTTATTTCATTATGTCTGGTACTTTTACATAATTTTCTTCTGAATCTTCATTTCATAGTTCTTCTTCGGAGTAGTACAATCCTCAGTACGAATTTTCAAATATTTTTAAAATTTCCTCCTTGTTTCGTGTTAGGGTCCCGTCTGGACCCGTAACTGCAATTATCTGTATTTTGTCTATCATGTGCTGCTGTTTGGTTTCTTCAGTCTCTTGTTTCCTCGATTGTATTCCAACAAGATTTTCGTTTCGTACACCCTCTCTTATTCTCTTCCTTACGGTTTTATTTAGTTCTATGTACCAAATCCTCTTTATGTAGTTTTCCTCTTCTTTCATTTCCCTTCTTTTCTTCATCAAGAGTTTAGTTTCTTCTGAGATTTTGCTCTTTTATTCCTTTCGATGCCTGCTATTTCCTTGTCTGTTTCTTATTATTTCAGTCTTTATTTTATTTCTGCTATTCATGTCTTCTTCATCCTCTAACTCTTCCAAGGCGCTGAATCTGTTGCTGAATCTCGAATATCTGTCTGTGTTTCCCTAGATTTCCAGATCTAAAATTTGCGGTTTTCCTCTGATAAGTTTTTTTCTCTCAATTCTAGTATTTAGTTTCAGCTTACATCTCATCATCCTATGATCACTAGAGATTTTGAAACTGTTCAGAACAGACACGTCTTACAGAATTTCCCTGTTATTCGATAAAACGTAGTCTATTTCAATTTTAGTCCCATTTGGTCCTTTCCATGTCCACTTCCTCTAAGGCGGCTTCTTGAAAAATGTGTTGGAAATGAACAGTCTGTTGGCTTCTGAGAATTCCACTAACTTCTTTCCTCTCTTGTTTCTTTTGCCAAATCCAAAGTTTCCCACTTTCGTGTCACTGCTCTGCTTAGTTCCTACTTTCGCATTGAAGTCTCCCATTACAATTTTGCAATGCGATTTGCTACTATCCAATATCTCCTAGTATGGGTCCTTGTTTCCTCCTCTGGATGTGACGTTGTTGGAGCATACACTTTAGTCCACTAAAAATAGTGATGAACCTAGAACAAATTTGAACAGAATCTCTGACAGCGATTTCTAGATCAAAAATGAGTGCTAAAAACGATGGAACAAAGTCTATCACTGTAACTCTATTCATAACTCCAACATGGCGGAAATTAACAAATGGCGGATTTTCACAAGCTATCTATGTAAGTTTGCAAGTTTGTTACTCGGCATAGCCTAAACTACTTGAGCGATTTTAACAATTAAGGAGTCGTTGGATTTGCCTTGATCCATACTGTGTCCTAGGTTATATGAAGCTATGAAATAATAAATCCAACATAGCGGAAATCAACAACATGGCGGATTTTTACAAGCTATCTATGTATGTCTAAGTTTGTTACCTCGTAAAGCCTAAACTACTTGAACGATTTTAACAAATGAGGTGTCGTTGGATTCGTCTTGAATCAAAATGTGCCCTAGGCTATATGTAGTCATGAAATAATAAACACAACATGGCGGAAATTAACAACATATAAGAAATGTTCACAGGCTATTTATGTAGTTATGTAAGTTTACCTCTTAAAACCTAAACTACTTAAGCGATATTTACAAATAAGGTCTCGTTGCATTCATCTTGATCCATATATAGATAGTCTGTGAAAATTCGCAATATTGTTCATTTCCGCCATACTGGATTTATGAATAAATTTACAGTGGTAGACTTTGTTCCATCGTTTTCAGCACATATTTTCCAGCTAGAAACCAATGTCAGAAATTTTGTTGCAGTTTCTTCTAGGTTCACCTAAAAATTTAGCTACCTTGACTGGACTACTTGTATAACTTCAATACTGTGTTGTACATTGGTTGCGTGCGGCCTTAAAAGAGCTCGGACTTCTGGCTCGTAATATCAGCGGATGACGTCCCAGACAAATCACTCCTCCGGGAGCATGACTTCTCTGGATTTGGCTAAGAGAAAAGAATAAGATAACTTTTAAAATCACAGAAGACACAAAATCATCAAATAACCAGCTTACAATGCCTGCCGAGCGCCAGCCAAATCTACTAAAATTTGATATTCAATTTTGACCCCAGCTCCTGGCTGATATACAACCCGCACGACACATCACTAAGGATACCTAGCGGGAGCCAGATACCTACCTCGCAGATACATAAAATGACGGTTCGGCTGCGGCGAAGTAGGCTACGAACTTAACAGAGCTGTAAACAACATAAATCAAAATAGTGCTGCTCAAAGTAGAATCAACTTGCTTTATAAATGTGAGGTTTTAGGATCAAGCTCTTATTGTGAATGATACTCGAGTTTTTTTTCTGAGAGAGATTAAATAGTACTTTATTTTCTGAAAAAACTTTGCTTGCTCTAATTTTTTGTTCAATTTCATCTAACGAAGATTCTCTAGTGCTCCAATAATCTTGATTTTCAATCCACCCAAAAGTCCCATACTGAATCCCCCAGCTATGCGTAGAGCGAAAAACTCTACGAGGAAAATGGTCTATCCAAGAGTCGGTAGAAGACTCTTGGTCAAATTTTGAGAACGGCAATAGTTCTCAGAATTCCTCTAAAGGAGAGTCGGTAATGAACTCTCTTCGCTTACCTATGAATTTAAATATAGTGCTTTGATCAAATCTGTCTGTTCTCCTTCGGCCTGGTTGCGAACCTGTACTCACTTCGTTGAACACACAGGTTTGAGCCGAGCACTCTCAACTTTAACAAATGTCCAAACCGACGGTATCCCTAGCTATTCCTACCTTAGGAAAAAAACGATTCTTTATATCAGTTTTCACAAAAACTCAAATCTGGTTCAACCTGTGTGTCTGTATAATTAATATGTCCACTAATTTTCCTCTCGGGCTCCTACATGTGGGATGGATTGGAGTGAAATTATTTAAATTTAACTCATCCCCAAGCAAAGATCGTCAATTCGGTAAGAATCGACTTCAACAAAGGACTCAAGGAATCAAGAGGCAGCAGTAGCCTCCCTTTCTAATTCTCCCAAATTTAATTCCCAACCTTTTTTTGTAAAAAAAAAAAAAAAACGTCGTCAGAGGAACTGGTGCTGGCCAGATTCATATCTTATTCCCTATCACCTGCTTACTAGGGGGGCTTGGAGTGCAAATTACTAAATTTAAAGTTACTCCCCAACAAAGTAGTCGATCGGTAAAAATCGACTGATGCAAAGGTATTCGGGACTCGAGAGGCAGCAGTAGCCTCCCTTCCTAATACTCCCAAATTTTCTTCCTCACAAATTTAAAATCTGGCAGAATCCCGGAACTGTCGCGGCAGCAAAACTTAGCATGTCCCAACAAATAAACAAGAAATTATTGAATTCCCGTATTCGCACCGAGTCATTATCCGGACATTATGAAAGAATTTAAATCGAATCAAACGGGAATCGAACCCAGAGCCAGTGAGTCCCTCTAAAAATCTTAGCAGTAATGTTCATACTAAATCTCTACTGCATGTCTGCCGTGTTCTCTGTCTCCGAGAATTTCCATCACGGCTGCTCACTGGTCTGGAGCAACGGCCCCTGATTCTGCTCGTCCGAAGACAAAATTTACTCTGAGAACTACGACCTCCCCCACAACCGATTTAAAGCTTATATAGTACCCTGACGCAAAAAAAAAAGTCACTGATCTGATGGTTACCAAAGGAGAGGACACAAAGGTAGCTCAGCCAACAACAAAACGGGGTAAAAAATAGCTATTCATTCCCTCAGACCTTTTTATACCGCGAAAAAATAAAGAAAAATATAAAGAAACTGGCCGAAGAGAAATCCGCTGGCCCCCTGCTCTTTCGACTTTCTCCTGGTTCAGCTAGAAAATAACTTTAGAAATACATAGAAATATTCAAATGATTACAAACTGAGTACATAAGAATTAGAATATAGAACAACAAAACATTAACATGACTAAATACCTAAATATGTCCCGGCCGGGCTTTTTTTAAATTACCATTTACCTTATTAGCATATACACATAAGAATATTATTAGTAATATATTTATTTTTTCAAATTAAATTAATAACTAAATATAATTTATTTACACATTTGTTAATGGGAAAGGGAGTTGTGGTACACAGTGCCACAACAACTGTAGCTCTTGTTTATCACTTTTATTAGTGCGATTTTTCTGAAATTAATCCAATTTCTGTGATCCGCAACTTCAGATCTTTTCTACATACTTTTCATTAATTCACAATCGTTCATGGTGTCCTCAGATTTTGGAACGTTAATTTAACTCATTTCCCGGCGTCATACAATGATCAAATTTTGCATAGCGACGTTAAGTCGAGTGACAATACAATATTCCATTGTTACTTTCATATATTTCTGTTTTAAAATGATACTTTTGTTTAGTAAGAACTACTTTATCCTAAAATAAATACTAACCCGCAATGACGCTGCGTTTAAATGGTTGCAGAACACTTTTGGATTTGGATCACAATACATTAGCTTGAAAAAAGGTGTCCGAACACCGAAAAAACTCGAAAAAAACATTTTAATTGTTTTTAAAAAACATACTTTTCTTAAACAATTCGTGCTAAAAAGTAAAAAAAAAAATATTTTCTTTATGCAAGTTTAAAAAGAAAGGCATGGGACACGCCAATTGAAGAATTTATTAAGTGACTGAATATGAAAGCGCTCCCCATGCTTTTCCTTTTAGTCTTGCATGAACATTTATTTTTTATTTTTTAGTACAAATTGATTAAGAAAAGTATGTTTCTAAGAAAAATATATTATTTTTATTGAACTTTTAAGTAGTGATTCCGGATGCTTTATTTTAAGCTCGAGTTTTGCGCTTAAGAGATATTCAAGAGATTCAGGGAAATGAGAACACTCCTTCTGTTCTCTATAGATGGATGGACCTGTGAAGTAACTTTGGTTGAAGAGAAACATAATACTTGGTCTTAGCTTTTCATTGTTACCAATATTTTTAAAATTAGTAAAAAGACGTGAAAGGTATACAGAATCAAAACAAAATGTATCATGTGTTCTGCACTGTAAAAATAGGAGACACAACGTTCATATAAAAATGGAGGAAGCCGAGCTGCCTCCACTTTTTGGATTACCCTACATTCAGCCAGTTTTCAGTTGAACCTTTTACTCTCTGTAAAATTTCAAAATGCGCATACATGTCTTTTCCAAAGTATTTCATTGAAGCAGAACATATTTTGAAAGTAGAAAAGAAGAAAATGTAATGTTCCAATAAATTTTAAAATTTTAAAATAAAGAAAAAAAAAGTTCAGATGGTCGGATTTCGTTCCAGGGTCCACTAGCACGCTGGTCAGATGCTCTCGCCACTTAGCTACGAAAGCAGTTGGTGTTTATGGCTTTCCGAGTGATATTCATAGCTAGGATTTTACTGCGCAGGAGGTTAATGATTAACATGTAGATTTTACTACGAGGAATGTCTGGAGAAAAAAAGGAGAGATACGTTTGCTACAGTGTAAAGATTTATATCCAACTTAATTCCTCTTTCCGCCAATGCAATCATGTCGTTCTCGATCCACCAGTCAACTGTTTACTGTTCACCGTGTAAAAGCAATATAAACACTCAAAATGGTGGGGCGTTCAGTGATAAGCAAGTAACTTTACTCCTGTTATTGGATTATAAAATATCCAACCAAGGCTTAAACTTCATCCACAAATTTAAGTAACCTCAAAACGGCCAGATTAGCTTACACTTTGATCAGAAAATGACCGGATTTTAAGCGTAAAATAAGTTGAACGTTCACCAACGAAACACTTTGGCCAGTTTCAGCCAATTTTCAGTTAACGTTAAGCCATTACAAAGAAAATGTAACTTTAAAATGGAGTTAAGGTTACCAATCTTTCCACTAAAGGGCTTACACTATATCCACATTTAAGAGTAAATACAACAAAAATGCTAATATTCGACTTTTCTTTCTCCATAAAGCAGAGTAACTTTCATCCATTTCGTGTTTCCACATTTTACAGTGTGATAGTTGAAATTCCAAAAGTGAAAGGTTGTTTAAAGTCTGTAAAATATAACCATAAAGTGTAACTGCTCATGAAAACACAAAATGTAGACCTTAACTTAAGAAACGAAATTCTTCTCTTGGCTAACAAGCTTAATGCACGTATAATTAGAAATTATGGGTATACTAACGCACTGCTAATTTAACCACAAGGAAGCACAGAAAGTTAACTTGAATTTAAGGAAGAAAATAATTAAGTTTCATTAGTTTTTGAAATAAGTTTAACCCTGGTATGTTAACTGCTCCAACCAAAAGTTTATTTTCAGAATTTTGAATTATTGTTTAGCATTTTTGGTGAAGCATTTGTGGTATACTTTGTTAGATACTAAAGATAATTGTATAATAGCCGGATATTTGTGGGAAAAAACAATGTTTCCTTTCTCCAATATTCAACATATTTACAAATACATAATATTCCAATGTATCCCACTCAGGTCCCATGTGTTCCTCATTCTCCCAACCAGCAAAAAACACTCTCCTATATACCGCTGAAACTAAAAATTTGATTGCATGATCAGGAACCAGTTTCCCAGAGGATTCACTAGCATAGTCTTTGTTTTTTACATGCCTTGTTGAGCTTAAAAAGCAGTCTTTACGAGTGCTAAGCTTAAATGACAGTCTCTATGAGTTTCATGTCTGTTGAATTATATTACAATAAATTCTACAGGGGGCCAATAAGCCACTAGAAAATGTTAATAGGCTTTACGGAGAAGCTTTTGGGTTGGAGTTAGGATGTAAGTGGATAGTCCTTGGAACATATAGATGCCGACGAACAGGGAAAATGAAAGTATGAAAAAAAAAAATGGACTTTGGATGTTTTGCAGTTCAGGTCTTTAATTACTTCTGTGGACCAGTTTTCAAATAACTAACCAATACAATTTACGCTGATAACCACATTATTTCTATAGCATCATTTGGCCATGATTTAATCCTTACGCAGAACAGAAAATTTACCTAATTAGCCTCATCTTCGACAGCAAATCTATTAATGTTTCTTAAAATATGTTATTCCGATAATCTTACTGGCCGTTGTACATTGATCACACTAGAGACCTGCCGACGTGTGACCAGTCGTGTGACTGGTCGCACTATATGTTACTTCATGATTTTCACTACTCAAAGATGTTGAACATTTTAATGTGCGGTGTTCCTGATAAGTCACTGTTAGAAAATATTGTACTGTGTTCTTAGCTCACATTCAATTTCGTTAATTTGAAGAACTATGATTAATTTATTTCATTTGTGAAATGATTTTATATCATTCAGCAAGATATTAGAAAGTTCTCTCTAGGAAGTATGAAGAAAATTAGGTTTCTGTAAGAAATCTCCACTCTGTAAGAAATCCGAAATTGGTACTCCCTTTCTTTGCCAATATAAAATGAAGCGCTACTACACACACACACACTCATATATATATATATATATATATATATATATATATA
>JAGDQP010012644.1:32543-48721 GCA_022664845.1 Lepisma saccharinum
CCGGAGGACGGAATGCAGCTGGCAGCGGCAGCAGTCAGTCCTGCAGGAAGTCAGAGGGTCAAAATGCCTGGGTTTGGACTGTAGACTGCCAGGACACCGACACTGCAGCTCGAACAGACCTATAAGTGGCGACCCTCAACTGTCAGTCACTTGCAGGAGAGGACAAATTAGAAGAACTGCAGAATGAACTTAAGAGGATTAAGTGCGACATCGTAGGACTATCAGAAGTGTGGAGGCTTAATGAAGAACAGTTGGAACTACCGTCGGGCCACACGTTCTACTTTACAGGAGCAGAAAATGGAAAACCGACAGGCGTTGGCTTTATAATTAATAAAAACCTGAACTCACGGATCACAGAAATTGAAGGCATTTCAGATAGAATCGCACGGGTAGTAAAAAAGATAAACAACAGATACAGTATGGAAATTATACAAGTGTATGCTCCAACAACCTCATATCCGGAGGAGGAAATCGAAGACCCATACGAGGAGATACAGAAGATTTTGGATACTAGCAAATCGCATTACAAAATTGTAATGGGAGACTTCAATGCCAAGCAGAGCAATGACACGAAAGTGGGAAACTTTGGATTTGGCAACAGAAACAAGAGAGGAGAGAAGTTAGTGGAATTCTCAGAAGCCAACAGACTGTTCATTTCCAATACATTTTTCAAGAAACCGCCCCAAAGGAAGTGGACATGGAAAGACCCAAATGGGACCAAAAACGAAATAGACTACGTTTTATCGAATAACAGGGCAATTCTGCACGACGTGTCTGTTCTGAACAGTTTCAAAGTCTCGAGTGATCATAGGATGATGTGATGTAAGCTGAAACTTGAGAGAAAGAAGCTTATCAGAGGAAAATCGCCACTTTTAGATCTGGAAAATCTAGGGGAAAACAGAGATACATTCAAGATAGAAATAAGCAACAGATTCAGCGCCTTGGAAGAGTTAGAGGATGAAGAAAACATCAATAGCAGAAATAAAATACTGGCGGAGATAATAAGAGAGACAGCCAAGGAAATAGCAGGCACCAGAAAGAAAAGAGGGAGCAAAATCTCAGAAGAAACTAAACTCTTGATGAAAAACAGAAGGGAAACGAAAGATGAGGAAAATTACATAAAAAGGATTGAATACATAGAACTAAATAAAACCGTAAGGAAGAGAGGATGTACGAAGATATAACGAAAATTTTGTTAGAAATACAATCGAGGAGAATAAGAGCCTGAAGAAAACCAAACAGCAACTCATGATAGGGAAAAAGCAAATAATTGCAGTTAAGAGACCAGACGGGACCGTAACACGAAATAAGGAAGAAATTATAAAAATATTTGAAAATTTCTGCACAGAATTGTACTACTCCGAAGAAGAGCTTGAAAAATGAAGACTGAGAAGAAAATGACGTATATGTTCCAGATGTAATGAAAGAAGTGGATAAAGTAATTCAAGGGATGAAGAACGGAAAGTCACCAGGAGAAGATGGACTCACAACAGAGATGTTTAAATGGGGAGGTGAAAACATGAAAGAGGAACTTGCGAAATTATTCTCAATGTGCCTCAGGAAGAGAGAAATACCCAGAAGTTGGAATAATGCTGTTATAATTTTGTTGTACAAGAAAGGGAACAAAGAACGAGTCAAAAACTACAGACCAATTAGTTTACTATCAGTTCTATATAAAATGTTCACCAAAGTTATTTTGAATCGTATTGAACGGGACTTGGATTTTAATCAGGGAAGGGAACAAGCCGGATTTCATCGTGGATTTAGCAGAATGGACCACATACAAGCATTTAATGAAGTTATGGAGAGGACTCATGAATATGAACTTTCACTATGTTTGAGATTCGTAGATTTCGAAAAAGAACTCGATTCGGTCTTCTTGTCAGCAGTGCTTAAATCACTTGTACATCAAGCTATCGAAAATGCGTACATCAAGCTACTGCGAAACATTTATTCGACTGCCACATCTGTCATTAAACTACATCAAGAAAGTGAAAAATTTAAATTTGGAAAGGGGGTAAGGCAATTTCCCCAAGGAGATTCAGTTTCCCCAAAACTGTTTTCTGCGGCCCTCGAGAGACTGTTCCAAAATTTAAACTGGGATGAACTGGGAATCAACACTAATGGCGAATATCTTCATCACCTACGGTTCGCTGATGATATAGTCCTGTTTGCTTCAAATGCGGAAGAACTACAAACCAGAATGGAAGTACTGAATAATGAGAGTTCGAAAATAGGCCTTAAAATGAATTTAAGTAAAACAAAGGTCATATACAGTGCAATCAACATGCTGAAAAAAGGGAAAAAAAGATTAGCGGAGAGACAATAGGCATAGTTGATGAGTAAGTTTACATAGGACAGCTCAAAACATCGAATGCTAAGTTGACTGATGAAATAAATAAAAGATATATAATGTCGTGGAGTTCGTTTGGAAGATTACACTTTAGTTTCAAAAGCAAACTACCAATTTGTCTGAAGCGTAAAGTTTATAATCAATGTGTCTTACCTGTGATGATGTACGGCTGTGAAACTTGGACATTGAATGAGCAAACGACTCAAAGTTTAAGAGTCACACAAAGAGCAATGGAGAGATGCATGCTAGGAATAACCAGGAAGGACAGGAAGACAAATGAATGGATTCGCGCACAAACAAAGGTAAGAGGATGTAATCAAGACTGTGAAGAAGCTGAAGTGGAAATGGGCCAGTCACGTAGCTAGATGGAGGTTGGACGACAAATGTACTACATTGGATTCCTAGAGAAAAGAAACGACCAAGACGAGGTCCAAATGTAAGATGGGTAGATGAAATCAAGCGTTTTTCAGGAGCTACATGGATGAGGATATCAGCAGACCGAGATATGTGGAAAGAAAAGGGAAGGCCTTCATCCAACAGTGGATAGAAAAGGGCGGAATATGATGATGATGATATATATATATTGTCCCCCTTGGGAAAATTTCTGGCGACGCCCTTGGTTATAACACACAGAAAGAACAGTCAAGCAATTTCTACTATCGTACTACCGAGTCGGTTTATTTTTGTATTGATCAGTGGTATGCAACAGAGTTGTCAACAGAACGTAGTCATTAGTGACCAGCAAACATTATGTGTAAGCTGCTTGTCCTTAGTCACATACACATCGATACCTGAAAAGGAAATAGTGTTTGTATATGGTAGAACTGCTCGCAGGATAGTTTAGGTCACGACATGTAAGGAAGCACAGAACAATTGAAGTTGTACGTCCGTTTGACAACACGCAAACGAAAAACTAAAGAATCAAAAAACTCACATTGAGCGAAAGAAAAATGATGTAGAAAATCCCATTATATTGTTACTGTCAGAATGTATTCATGCGCAATTTACTTTATATGTCATTACTGCAGTTCTTGAGACATTACAATTTTTGCCATGACCTTTCTTTTAAAAAAATAGTTAGTTACCTTACTTGAAAAATTGGTTTCATCTCCATTTTCTAGACCATTATTTGACTAGTTATATTTGATTTCCATAGTATATTGCAAGGACACTGAGGTTGCAAACATTATCCAATTAATTTTCAATACTGCAAAAAAATAAATATTCAAAATAAGCAAAGATTTGTTGTCCATGACGAAATCTTAGTCATCAAACGAAAATTTGTTAATTCTAAAACAAAAATGTTTTCTCTGTATTTATATGTTATCATTATTATTAGAAGTCTGCAGATAGCAGCCTCTACTTGAGATCGAGATCTGTTTTTCTTTCTTATTTTCCAACCTAATTATCATCTCTACGTTCCATCTTTCTCAGGTCACCCTGTCGCTATTTGTTGACGACAGCACCTATAATTTTGGCTGTGAAGGTTTACCTTGACACTATACCTACATACGAATTTTCATCAAAATCGGGCTCTGACACCTATCGAGTGTTCCTTGTTAGTGTCTTACCGAGAAGCTATAGCTCAATTGGTAAATTATTGGCTTCGCATTCGGGTTGTCCTGAATTCGACACAAGCGGAAACCATGTTGACAGAGGTTTGTGCAAGGGTTTTCCTTATTCACATTAGGCAAAAGCTAGATCATGCTCGACTCCTTTCCTCATGCTTAACTCAATCTATCCCGGTCTGAGTCATAGGTGCCTAAAGACTATAAATACATTCAAATTCAAAATTCTTAGTGTTTTTGTGTGATTTTCTTTTCTCTTTGTTCTTTCAATTATATCGTTTAAAATGCTGTGCACGTCGTGGATAAACTGTGGTCTCCGTGTTTGCTATTATCCCTTGACAGTTGGAAACACAAGTGTAAAATACTGTATTTTTCTTTATAGAAAAATAATACAGTTCTTTGACATGTCTTTTATCATTTTTATGCACCAATTTAGTTATTCTAAAGACTTTTCTTGTATTCTTATTCATTTTCGATTGCTATTTGAAAATTTCCTGTACACTTTTATCACACAAGTTAAGATGTACCAGTGTTTAGTCTTACAGAACAAAACTTCCCCCCTCCATCGTCCCGCCCCAAGAAAAACCTAAAAGCTGCATCAAATGTAAAAAAAAAAAACTAATTTAGGATTCTACAGCCCCTTAGATTTTTTAGTATAATAAGAAATTTACTTCGAAAACTTTATTTATTTTTAGCATTTTCTAAGGCCAAAAGTTGGTAATGTATAGGTTGTTTCTGCTCTAAACCACAGGTCGTAAGAATTACATTTTTACATCTCCTGATAAAGCACAGTAATTATATTTTGTTCGCTCACATTAAAGAGATAAAAATTATTTTATCCTCCAACGACTTTCTTTATTTGATCTTTAGTAGAAAGAGAACTTCACAATTCATGATCTAACATGAAAATTTGGCTTCAAACAATACAAGAATAAACTTCGAACGTGAAATTCTTGACACAAAAAAGAGAAGAGACAGCTATTTTGCTTGTATGTCGAATTCAGCTTCGTTTTCGGGATAAGTGCTTAAACTTTAAGGCTAAGTCGACTTCTTACAATGGTAAATATTGGGGTGGTGCGAATGATATATCTGCCCCAGATGCGTCATGTCCAAAGGCCAAAAGATATGAAAATTACATTAACTGGTTAATTATAGTAATAGCCGTCTGCAGCCCCACACACTGATGCCATCGCACAGCCAACAATTGGATTTCGTTACGAAACAAATCTGGAGTCTGCGATGGGAAGAAATCTTCATGTTGCATCGCCGGTCATCAGGGAAGAAGGTCTTCCCCGATAACAAGTGATCGAGATACCGCAAGAGGTTGTAGTCAACGGGAGAGAGATCGGGGGAACGCGGCGGGTCAGAAAAGGTTTCATACTGCAACTGATGAAGAGCCTGCACCGTTCTTTGCGCGACGTATGGGCGAGCATTGTCATGCAACACGAGGACACCATGTGTGTTTACTACTTCTGGATGCTTGTGTACAAGTTTGCAGCGCATTTTTTGGAGTTCAGCACTGTAACGATCTGCAGTGATTGTTTCACCTCGCCTGGGAAATACATGATGGATTATTCTCACCATAGACCACCATATCCGCAATGACACCTTCCGTGGGTGGAGAAGTGGTTTAGGAAACCATCTTGGACGTTGACCACGATCCAACCATTGGCGTGACCGTTTACGATGTCATACCACATCAATTTTTCATCTAAAGTGACAATCCGATGCAGGAAACCTTCCCGTATATTCATTACACTCAGAAAACTGCACATCTCCAAACGCCGATTCTTGTTAGCTGGTGTCAACTCACGTGGCATCCCTGAGTACAACTTTTTTACCTTACCGATCGCACGCAGCCGCCGACTGCCAGTGGCATGGTGTATACTTAACTCGTCTGCAATGGCAAAAACACTTTTCAGAGGATCCGCTTCCACGGTGCTGCTGAGCAGCTCATCCGAATAAGATGTTGGTAGGTGCCCACGGGATCCAATTTGCAATGTTGTATTACCTGAACGAAATTTGACAAACCAACAGCGAATGGTGCGTTTATTCGCCATTCCTGTCCAAAATGCATTTTTAATATTTTTTAAGGCTTGCTGCGCATAATGCCCCAGTATGAATTCATAAAAAAAATATTCGCAATTGTACGTTCTCCATGGTGCATTTTCATATGACCCTGTTCTACAGCAAACTGCCTCCTATGTCTGGGTACTCCAGCCTGTTTGCTTGACGTTGTTACGGTCTATTTGCTCCCTAATACTCTAACACTATATTATCACAATTTTCTACATCGGCCATGGGCGCAGAATGAATCATTCGCGGTGATAAAAGGTAAATTCTCATAAGTACAAGAGAGAAAATAGGTAACGAGTACTCCTTCCTGCCTGAGCTGAAGACGGGTCGAAGCAGAGAGTAGTATCCTCCTGCTTGAGATGAAGACGAAAGAACACCCAAGGATGGCAGAGGATAAGTTTCGTAACTCCTTCCTGCCTGAGATGAAGACGGGTTGAAGCCGGGATCTTTGGTTGTCGCTTCCTCCTGTCTGAGCTGAAGACTGGCTGAAGCTAAAGATAGTGTTTGCCAGCCTGAACTGAAGACGGACAGAGGCTAGTTGTTTGGCAAATGACCCCTTCTTACCTTAGATGAAGACGGGTTAGAGCCAAGAGTGACGATTGCCTGCCTAAGCTGAAGACGGGCAGATGCCGAAGGGTAACGCTGATCTGCCTGAGCTGAAGACGGACCAACGTTAGGTTATGGGTTGAGTACTCCTGTTTGCCTAAGCTGAAGACGGGCCGAAGCAAGGAATAGGTTGGGAACCTTTACCTGCCTGAGATTAAGACGGGTAGAAGTCCAAGGGTCATGATGACCTGCCTGAGCTGAAGACTGGTTAACGCTAAGAGCTTGGGTAGGAACTTCCAGCCTGCCTGAAATGAAGACGAACCGAAGTAGGGAATAGGTTATAGAGTACAAGTTTAAACAATATTCTTAATGAATGAGATTATAAAGCAAAGCCAATAAACCATGAGAGCAATTGAATGATAATAGGTTTATTAGCGGACTTGCTGTCCAAAGAAGAGACACATCAAGCAAGAGAGCTCGATGTGGTTCGGCCCGAAGGCCGCTGGAAACTGAATTACACTTGCTCTGGAACTGCTTATATACTGATAACCGTATCATATATTCATACACTACCGAAATGTAGTTCCAATTTAGATTCGTGCGCGCAGCCACAATTTATTAATTATTTTACATTGCGTTTGTTATTTAATAACTTCTTTACCTTTTACATTCGAAAATAGTTCCTTGTCTATTGTTCCTTCCGTTTGTATTCATCCGCGTGAGAAATTTAAATGTTTTTACATACACACATATACTGTATATTTGAATTTCGCTGTATCCGAATTCTAACTTTTGGTTTTAAACATAACATAATTTTATCGTTTCACAGTTCGTACTATATCTTAGAGTGAATCATTGAGTAACCTTCCGCACAGAATATTTTCTTTGGTTAATTTAAAAGCTTTGAATATACACAATGAATTCAGAGCGGCGCATATGACGGGAAACAATCAAAAGTGACTTAATTACATTTGAGAGATTGTAAGTAACGTCACAACGTATACAGAGTTTGTGACATTAGACGCGAGGCCTCGGTCTATTCCTGTGTTGTGTTGCAGAGGTGCGTTTCCCGCCAGGCGCCAAAACGATCATTTCATTCGCGCCAACCCAATAGAAGGAATCATCAATATCATCATATTCATCCATTTTCTATCCACTGTTAGATGAAGGCCTCTCTCATTTCTGTGCCACGCTATCCTAATACTTGGAGCTCATAAAAGCTCTTTTATGTCGTCTGTCCATCTTCTGTTTGGTCGCCTTCTAGGTCACTTCTGCTATTTGGTTATTAGTTGTTCCAATAATGCCCTAAATAGCAAAAAATATGTTTATGCCTCTTTTAATACAAGCAATAATTAATTATTTCACTTGTAACTACAAAATCAGTGATTATCCTTTTAGATGTGGCTCAATTAATTAATCCATGGGTACCCCACGATTCTATTGACACATCTTTTTAATTATTTTAAAAAGTGTTGTTTAGTGCATCACAATCATGCATGAAATTTATGACTCATATGTAAAAACTGTTTCCGATGCCATTTTTCCTTCTGAATTCAAATACGTAACCCTTTTTCCCTAGCACATCAGGTTTTTCCACAATTTGGAAAAAAACATGTTGACTGAGGAATAAAAACACACAAAAGATACATTTGACAACCGCGCAAAATGTGGTAACGCCGAGACATCAGGTGAAAACAATATAGCAGACAGTTATAAGTCGAGTGTGAAAGTGTTGTTGTCTGTTCTGCAGCGGTTTTGGTTGTTTACTTTGTAGTTGTTAGAAAAGAACACGTTGTTATCATGGCGAATCGAGGTTGCGTAAATCACCCAGATTCATTTTGTTATATTTGTGGCAGGTTTGTTATCGAAAAACAGCGACAGAAGATAAGTAAGTTTGTGAAGGTAGCATACCGGGCGTACTTTCGTATGAATATCGGTGACCAAGACAAGAGTTTCGCGCGTCACATTGTGTGTCGATCTTGTGTTGAGGGATTTGACGACTGTGGATGAAATGTGTTAAGAAATCTATGCCGTTTGCCACACCTATGGCTTGGAGACATCAGAGAGACCATAGAACTGACTGCTACTTTTGTCTTGTGAGAGTTAAAGGACGTAGTACCAAAACTAGAAAGAACATTGTGTTTCCCAACCTTCCGTCCGCAATTAGACCTGTTCCACATGACGAACATTTACCCATCCCTGTTCCACCTGACAAACGTGACAGTAGCTTCGACGTGGAAGATGAAGGTCAAACATCATCCGATGTTTATGTACTGGTAGGGAGCAACGAAAACAGTCATCAGTTTACACAGAGTAAACTCAACAATCTAGTCAGGAACCTTAATTTAACGAAAGGAAAGGCACAGTTTCTGGGCGCTACTTTGAAATCAAAGAACTTACTCGCGCCGGGAACAAATTTTGCATAGTACAGACATCGTGAACAGGAGCTCTTGCCCTTCTTTTCAGAGTCCGACTGTATGGTGTACTGTTCAAACGTAAATGGTTTAATGCATCACCTTGGAATAGAATACAATGCTGCTGATTGGAGATTGTTTATAGATTCCAATAAAACAAGTCTAAAAGGAGTTTTTCTTCACAACGGAAACACATTTCCATCTATCCCTGTAGCACATTCGGTAGTAATCAAGGAAAACTATGAGAGTATGCAGTGTTTGTTGGAGAATGTGAAGTATGGTGAACACAAATGGCTTTTGTGTGGTGATTTCAAGGTTATTGGTCTATTGCTGGGGCTACAGACTGGTTACGTATAAATGCCTTGCTTCCTATGTGAATGGGAAAGCAGGACAAAATTCCTTCACTGGGAGCAACAACTGTGGCCACCTAGAACTACATTCGTCCCTGGTGAGAAAAATGTTCTCCGTGTACCGTTAGTGGAACCTTCTAGTGTCTTACTTCCACCTTTACACATAAAGTTGGGGTTATGAAACAATTCGTGAAGGCTTTGGACAAACATAGCACATGCTTCAAATACATTTGTGACAAGTTTCCAAAACTAACACAGAAGAAACTCAAGGAAGGAGTATTTACAGGGCTATAGATACGGAAGTTGATGATGGATCCAGGTTTTGAGAATACGATGGGTGAAGTTGAACTGCTTGCGTGGACAAGTTTTAAAAATGTACTCAGGAACTTCTTGGGTAATAACAAGGCTGAAAACTACGAAGAGCTGGTCAGTGATATGTTATCACACTTCCGACGATTGGGATGTAACATAAGTGTAAAGTTACACTTTCTGCATAGTCACTTGAGTTATTTGTCAAGTAACTTGGGACAGTTCAGTGAGGAACACGGGGAGAGATTCCACCAGATAATTAAACTCATGGAGAAAAGATATCAAGGAAGGTGGAATATTAACATGTTTGCTGATTTTTGTTGGCCTCTGAAAAGGGAGTGGCGTTTTGCATTCTTTTGTTTCTGAACTAGCATCATTTATTGATTTGTGTTTCATGTGTATGTTTGAGTAGCCATTGTTATTGCTTCGATAGGTGTTACAAACCACTTAACTACTTTCATTTATGCATCTGTGTTACATATATATTTGCTACTACAATACTTACCAAGTATTTTAACGTATTTGGTATAGTACGTGATAAGTATTAATACTGCTACTATAAATACTACAAAAAGAACACCAATGGCGATTAAAGGATTACATATATATGTTTATATATTTACCATAAAAATATAAATATCCATGGGTAAAATTGATGTATTGATACGTAGGGGTTTCCATGTTTGTTTATCCAGTACATATGTGTATGTAGATTTCTACACTTATATGTCTAATTTAACTGTAGATTAAAAAAATACAAGTGGTACAGAAAAAGTAATTACATTTTGGACATCTACGCATATTTCCGATTTCAAATCACCTTGAACATTCTATTTATCTCGAGTTTTCAATTTTCTATATATTTTTTTACAATACACAATTTTCATCATTTTCCAGTGTTTGGGCGCTTTCTCTGAAGAAACCTGATGTGTTAGCGTAAAACGAAGTTCAGTTTCGTAATCAGCATCCTCCAATTATATAAAAACAGAAAATAAATTTAACTCATCAGAAACTTCATCTCAAAATATCGGATTGTGAATTATTGGTCAAGATAAATAGGATCGTTTCACTTAAAAATTATTTCCCATATACGTTTCTCTTTCACGATTTCAAAGTTTAGTTTTCCGACAGAAATTCTGTAGTCTATGTGATGTTTATATTTACTGTAGAGTAAGTGATGTTCATTATCATCACATATCTTTTAATCTTTATATTTTAGAAATATACTGTCGCGAAAAATCAACTCAACATAATTTAGTAGCAAACGTCTTTGTTAATTCTGTATTTGAATTTGAATTTATGTATGGCCTTTAGGCAAGTATTGCTCAGACCAGTATAGGCTAGGGGAAAGGATGAGGGAAGGAGTCGGCCAGAACCTAACTTGAAGGTACCATTTCACTGGTGTTACTGAGGGCAAAACCTCAAAATAATCAGCCGCTGGTATTGAACCCAGAACCTTCCGAATGGAAAGCAAACATTATGCCAACTGAACTGCAGCCGCTCGGTATAGTTCGTTTCTTCATTACACGCAGTTTGTCGTTCTTAAGTTCATATGAAGGTACAGGATTGCTTTTGTAATATGTAATATAGTTCCAAACTACACACGTCTAGCTTTAACAATGAAACTACGAACTTGCAGAAAATGGCCTTAAATATTTTGATAAACTTTATTTTGTATGTTCTATTTTAGTAATATTTGACTTCGTCCTGTCTGCATGCTTCAGGCGGTTTCGAACCCGACACCTAATGCCTCAAACTCGGTCGGCAGAAAATATCTTAAGTATTATACAGTTTACATAGTAATTTGGGTGACATAAGGCCAGACACTACCATACAAGAAAGTTTTCTGTCTTCTTTGCTCTCTCTCGCTCTCTCTCTCTCTCTGTTTTCCTGTTTGTTTTTCTCTTACATGGTTTGTTCCAAAATAAATTCACGCAAGCTAGTGCAGACGTTTATGTAGTTTATTTAGTTCATATGAAGTAACTGTGTATTTAATTTCGCGACAAACAACTTACTAGGTTATTGAACATACATTGGAAAGTTAATGAATTTATTTATTGTTATAGTTTTATTGTCATACAATATATACACTATACACAATATACATATGTTTATGTTCAAGTTACAATTTCTTAATTACATCTTTAGTATTTTAGTCTTAAAATTTTTTAGTCACAAAAATCCGATCTAATCCTTTTAAATATTTCTTTTTGCTTTTACACCAAAATCATTTCTTTAACCATATCAAAATTTGTAACTACTTTACTTATCTAAAGCAAATGGTCTATAAAATGAAGACAACAAGTTCAACAATGAAAACGCCATTTCTCTTTGATACATTTGAATAATTCAACGAACAACTTCAATCAGATAAGTGTATTTAATTGTTTGTATCGACGAACTTAGTATTAATTTTGGTCATCAAGGATCAACCATTGTAAACACCACCTCAAGGTTTCCAGGTTGTATGTTTCTTGTGCATTTGAAGCAGGGTAAAAGTTGATAAGGTATGTATGTTAACCGTTGATATTTATCCACCTCTGCAAGCGATATTTCTCCACCAACCTAAAAGTAATATTTCTATACCTCTGGAAGTGCTGCATTAAAGACTAAACCAGATTTTTCAACTCATTATCTTAAAATCAATCAAATTTATTCAGTTGTTTGTTTGTGATATAATTGAACCTTCTTTTACCCAAAATGGAAGAGAATTTGTTTAAAATGGAACATGAATATGTAATATGGAACATGAATATGTAATATGAAACATGAATTTGGTACATGTTTAATATGGAACATTAATATGTAATAAAGACAACATTTTATAGCTGTTCCATTATCTTTGCTTTAATTGCAGGGATTTTAAGGCAACTGACTTTACTCTTTGTGTACAGTGAACAACGCTCGAAATATTAGAACAGCCAACGATCTACAAATTTCAGAGATAAAGATAAAACAACATAAAATATTCTCACATTTTTTAGTCCCGTTATTTTGAATCTAACAAACTGACATTGCTCGAGTCCTTGTCCGCTATGTCTACATTCCTTGGGCCTTGACGGTGTTTGTATTTTCACTCAGACTCTAACAGATAGAAATAGTGTTCTTAGCACTTGTTTTTCTCGAACGTGCATTCCGTTGCTTTACAAGTTCTTCTCACTGTTTGCCCGTGATAAAAAATCTTTGCGAATTTTCCTTTGTGAACAAATATGGCGCCTCTTCAGTGGGACAAAGAAATCTCCTGTACAAGGGCAAATGTTCTGCACTCTTCAGACCTACAGGCTCCAGTAAGTTATTCCATAATTCATTAGCAGCTGAAACAACAGTAAAAGACACAAAGAGTCAAATTAAGAATTATAATTTTAACGTTTTCAAATTATTTCAATACCTACTACTTTTAGATCAATGACAACCTAATCCGGAAGTGTAAAGTTCAAGGTTGGAAAAAATTGATCTAGCTTTATAGAAGAATAACAAAAAAAATATGGCACTATTTCTCAAGACTTTTTTTTTTATAGATACAGACATCTTCTAGTAGAGATTGATATAGGAACGTTCACTTGGACTATGAACTTGCACATTCTCTTCTTGTTCAATTAATAATTTGATTAATAAATTTATGCGTGAGAAATTACGACTCCCGGCAACCTAATGATTTGGTTCCAGGATCAGTCAATTTTTGGACTCGGTCACTGGATCTATGCTTGGGACCCAACTTTGACCCAGTGTCTGGGAGAGAAAAGCTGAGCTTTTATCTTTCCCTCTTACTATAATATACTTCCATCTCAGTTGTTTCCTTCAGGGGTGAGGGTGACTGAGACCAGCGTTGTTATATCCTAGAACACGAAAAATCCCTTTCGGTAGGCCTACAGGCTGAGGTAGATTTCGAAGTTTCGCTGGGAGCCGGGGCTCGCCCCCCAACTTCAGTGCTTTTGAGAGGATGCGCCTCCTTTATCTTAACCAAAATCTCCCTGCAGCACTACACCACCACGGAGTACATCTTCACCCTCCCACGGTTGGCTGCGCCCCATTTATTGTAACCTACTCTTGGTCATACCTTCAAAGAAAATTTCGTTTCTCTACCTTCAATGATTTGGAAATTGGGTTTTTGGGGCGGCCATTTTGGATCCAAGTTGACGACTTATTGAAAGTTTTCTTATTTTGTCGTGACCTACTTGTGATAGTACAACTTCAAGTAAAGTTTCATTTATCAAGCTCAAACGGTGTGCTAAATGGGATTTTGGGCGGTCATTTTGGATCCAAGATGGCGACTTTTCCCAAATGTTGTGATATTTCCCTAAGCTACTCGTCATAATGCACCTTTATGCCAAATTTCGTATCTCTAGCTCAAACGGTGTGGAAAATGGATTTTAGGTCCGCCATTTTGGATCCAAGATGGCGTCTTTGAACTCATTAGGTAACATTTTCATAATCAAAAAGTGATGTTGTACCTTTATGCCAAATTTGATTTCAATAGCCCCAGCGGTTTAGGCTGTGTATTCTATACAACAATGGGTTCGGCGGCCATTTTGGATCCAAGATGGCGACCGATTTTGCTCATTAACGAACTTAACCGAGCTATTAAGCCTAGAAACAACATATAAAAATTTGGTTCAAATATCTTCAAAATTATGGCCGCTAGCGTGTTAATATATAAATATATATATACACTTTCATATCGTACCGATCTCAATAGGTATATTTTCTTCGAAATCTACCTAAAAATGCGACACCTGAAAGGCCACATGCGATCAGCGGATTCCCGGATCACAAAGTCAGTCGGGACAAAATTGGGTCGCTGGCTCACTTATGTACGGATCAGTCCGGGTCACCGTATCACCAAACGTGACCCGGTTTCAGTCGGAGCGCAGCATTAAATTAATATTTTTTTAAAAAAAGGAAGTACGCATTTAAGATACCGTATTAGATCTCTGTGTGAGACAAAGTGAACCATATTTCTTGTCTGGTTCTCACAAAACTGCAACAACTTTGACCTCTGTTATAACAGCAAAAAAAAAAAAAAAAAAAAGTTGAGAACAGAACGAGCATCACTTTCATTCTTTTTCTAAAAGTCAAACATGCGTATTTGTTGTTTTGGAAATACCCACTCACTCACTTTTAACGTTGAAGTTTTTCTTCCGTGACCTTGAATTCACAATATTTTTTTTTCTGTCGAGAGTACAGAAAGATTCTGTGAGAAAAAACACAAAAGTCTTCAGACTATGATAGCGTCACGCTATTCGAATTTAAGTGTTGTTACAGAAGTAAATAAAAGTCGATTTATGTTAAGGACTTATTAATTTAGAGATTAAAAGGCTGATTATTTTTTTTTACACCGAACAGTTGTTCCCGCTCTTCAAACAGCGTTGGAACTTGAAAGTGAGGGGTCAGGATGTGCAAGGATTTACCACATCTACTTCCTCAATGTTTATTTTGCCAATTTTTTGTGCCTTACAGATCTTGGGTACCGATAAAATTTACTGTATACTCTTCAATTCACAAAGCACAGAACATGCACAGAATATCCCCCAGTATACGTAGAATCCTCTAGAACACATGACAACCAATAAGAACATTCTAAGAAGTAATTTCAGCGAATATTATAAGGATATTGTACTGTGGATTTCCAGAATATACCTAAAGTATTCTGAGGGAAAGATGAAAATCACTGAACACAAAATCTGCTGTTTTGCGATGTGATCACTGACAGCAGCACGAGCGTAAGTCATAACATATTGAAAACGATGTCTTCCCCGTAAAACACGTTTTACGGGTGAATCTTCTGTTACGACCAACGAAAGGAACGTTGAAACATTTTACGGTGCCATCAGCAACACCCATTTTGTCAGTGATTACGCAGTAAAATAGAACATTTTAAAAGTATATTGTACCATCATTAATATTGTTATTAATAATACTCTTTACTGTTTCATTTTAAAAGATTTACGATCGTGTGCAGATGTGGTCTAGCTAGATTTATCCATAAAATGAAGTGAATTTTCATATTTGCCTGGTTCGTAGGTACTATCGTACAATTTGAATTTTGAATTTAAGGTCTTCAGGAAATTTGGCTCAAGCCGACTATCGTAAAACGCTTGCTGTCCATAGCCCTTCGTGTATGGAAGATGATATACTATAAGGATAGTAAAATGTTCTACCTAATGTTAATAAATCAATTTCGGTTAGATTTGCAGATACTTTTTTTTTTTGTTGGTTTGTTTACATAAAACTTTGGTAAACTTTATTTTTATATAGGCCAGCCTAGTAACTTTGGACTTCGGCCCGTCACGATTCGCCCTTTAACATGGTCTTCTACTTCTCTCAGCGCTAGAAAGTTTACTATTGGTGCTTATGGACAGAAAATTGCTACCGAATATCTCCATTTTCTAAGGAAGTGGATATATTTAATAGAAAAGTTTTGAAGTATTATAAGAAGTTTATGCACGGGTTGAAATACTTAGAACGTACATTTGTCTCCTAGTTTTTCAGAAATAAATTATTAAAAAATAAATAAAATTATTATTTTTTTTTTCCAAATTACAATATGTCTAACTTTGCAACC